>LUCM01005450.1:29177-60033 GCA_008360955.1 Fasciolopsis buskii
CGATTCGGCGCTTACAAGCTAAAACTTGATCCTGTGAAGTTTGCACTGGCCCAACAGTCGCAAGCCGTTTACTGGTTTTCTATGGTATGAGCTCTTCCTGTCTGTGATCTCCACACGATCTTCACTGTGAACGAAGTTCGAACCCGCCCAGAGTTTGTCGTGTATAAGCTTAAGTCATGCCTTTGGCTTGTACGTTGGAAGCGGCCGCTTCCGGTCATCTCCTTCGGGTAAAGCTTTAATCCCACCAGGTTTTCGCGGTCATGTCTTTAAGACTTAATCGTCAAATGATCTCGCTAATAACTGCCGGACGGATCTTATTGCACTTCCTTGCAGCTAGGCAGGATCGCGTTTTTGCTCACAATTAGAATAGGCGAGTCCTTTATCGAGATCCAGTGGTCTTTGATGAATTGCTAGATCTTAAGGCCGCATGGGAATCTGCGTGTCCAAAATGGCATCGGCTTGCCTTTAATTTGATCCCACTGATCGTCTACTTAATTGCTGCTCTGCTCGAAGTCTCAGTCGCCTCGGGATAGTTTCTGTTTCGTATCTTGTTGGCTGGAACAGTGCCGAATCATGACAAGAGCGGGTCGACAGCCCAATCGCATTTGGGTGGCCTGCGTCGATTGGCCATTTCTAAGCTGTCAGGCAAAGAGAATCGCATTAAATACTAACGCCATGGTCCGATTCGAGCGTACGTGGTCCTAGTTATGAATCAGTTCTGTGACAGACTGCGCGTGTCATCACTAGGTCTTGATGCAATTAATGACGCGATTCTGACTCCAGACTACGCGTTTCGAGTTAGAGCGCCAAATGTGCGGCAGTGACGACGCGTAACTGTGTCGTGAGTAATTGTGTATTCTAGGATTAGGATAATATGTATTGATCTGCATCAGAGTTACGAGATGTCTTTTCTCCTGTGTTGTTCGCTGTGCATGCAATGGCAACATCGCCGCCACCCATACAGTGACTCGCGAGCCCCAAGTTCCAACTTAGTGCATTAAAGGTCGCCGCTACCCACTACAATGTCAGAGCCTTTGCTCTCGTAACTAGAGTTGACGAGTGTCACCAAAATGTCTCTTTCTACAGTGTCAGTGCGTGCAGGTTCTGTGGAGCTCTTATGCGAGATTAACTAATTTATACACGTGCGCCTTTAACACCACTATCCTTCGCGGGACACCCACTGGATTCGCCTGCTAGTCTCATGGCATACAGCGACTGTGACTGCTATCCAATTCTAAATGGGGCTTGCTTCAGTCCTTCTACTCAAGACTCATTCGCACACCCACGTTGACCCACAGCTTGAGCCTTACGTCTCCTGAAAGTGCGGAAGAAAATATCTTGACGGACGTTTGACGCTAGCTTAGCTGAATTTACTCTACTCGAATTCCTGAATCGTGTTTCACTTCACGTGAGCAGACATCAATCTGAAGTGAGTCGCCCAGCTGTCCAGAGCCTGAAAAGACACCGCACTGTTGGCGAGCCTGCATCTAAAAGTGCGCACAGTTGAAGGGATACGAGGATTCATAAATAACTGACGAAGCTGAGAAGAGAATGGTGAGGCTTAACAGATGAAAGCCATCGAAAACCACTTACTACACTACTTGACAACGAACCGTTGCGAGTATCGGGTGTGCTATCAGTGGGACACTATGGCTGGGCCGAAGGGGCAAAGAGATTGGGTTAGAGACAGAAGAGACGGGTTGAAAAAGAGGGAACTCTGGAGCAGCTCAAAAGAGTAAACGAAAAAACTGCTGGAAATAAACAGTAAGGCCTAAGTCAAGCATAATTCACAGTGGACGAAAAAGTCAAGATCCGCTGTGACTTCATGTTTCTTAGTGCGATCCGACCATTCCGTGGTTGTTTTCTTATTCCTTCTCGGGGATTAATTATCGGTTTATAGCACTGAAGTGCTGCAATTGACAGCATCCCGGACGGAAATAGAAAGCAAGCCGCGACAGCCGTGTTGCCGAGTAAAAAATGTTTTGTGTTTGCTTTGCAAGACACCAACACTCCACCTAAAATACTGCGATAAACAAAATAGAAAACTGAGTGCAGAAGTGTCATATTGCCTGACTTAGCCCCAATGGAACAACTAATTTTAGAACTAGCTTTCATTTTTATATTCGCTCTAGTCAAATGCTTCAGAACTTCAAGAGTTCAGGTTATCAGACAGGCAGCTCCAACACGAGGTGACCAATTCACATGAGTGACACTTGCCAGTCACGTTAAATCATACCTCAAGTATGTTGCAGAACAGTGATCGGCGTTAGCTCTTAGATCACACAAGTAGACTGAACATTAATTATTCAACGATTGGTTGGTTGTCTGAAGCATACCTGTTTGAGTAAATGTGATGCTGGCCGATCACGGATTATCGCCATATTTTCCCCCGCTCTCGGGAAACGGAGTGCACAGCTGATTTACTAACCTCGCTGGCTAGTTCAGGGCCATCCGATTTTCCGTTCGTTTTGTTCCATACTAAATCATCGACCATCCATTGAAGTTAACTTCTCTAATTCAAATGAGGAACCAAAAAATTTTCCAGACCGCCCCACACCAAGAACACCAAGAACAATACTAAGCGGTGAACAAGCTGGCTATTCTTGGTATTGATGAAAGTGACAGTGAAGGCCTCATCCAAGCGAGATAGAAAAAACCGTTCAGACATAGAAGTCAGTAGTCAAGAACCAAGGACTAATAAAATGGAAAGGTATCGTGAATGACGCCACATGCGAAAAGTTAAGGCCAAATGACAATAATTCCTGGACTATGGACTAAAGAACGTTTACACTGGAACGCGAAATTGCACAGGGTTTCGAGATTAGCTTAACAAAACTTCGCTTGGTACGATTATGGCTTCCAGTTTGTAGATCGTCGGTTTTATTTATCTTTTTGCATTTGTTGTTTACGACCGGAATACTAGCCTTGCTTCGACCTGTTTTGGGTTTTTTGGTGACGTGCTTTTCAGGTCAGTGAAGCATATCACTAACCAAGGCAGCGCATTACCTCAATGGTCACTTCCAACTTGCTTACGAAGAGGTTTTCTTATCATTTCATTTACAGGGTTTTAAATCGTTTGGACAAAGCATCTATTTGGATCGCATCATTTGGTTTCGGAGTGTCTAAATTTTAGATCCACAATTCAAATGAATACTGAATAAATAATGTTCCGTTTAAAACCAAAACAGGCAACACACTTCTTTACTCAAAGTGTCCCCTAGTTAAGTCGTCTTGGTTGCTCTCCGTAGTGAATAATAACAATTCAATAAACATGATAGCAGTATTCATGCGCATATCATCAGCTGATTTCAGTCTATTTCACTGGGCATTTGTTAGAACAAAATGTTACATGCGGCTGAATATTTTGCGGGTTATTTGAAGGTTCCTGTACAGTACAGGTTGGCGAGTGACCGCATAAATAAATTGCATTAATTGGCTGTTTCGTATGTCCGAAATTTAAATTTAGAGAACTCTAGGATTGTCTTTGCTGGATCATTGATCATTCTTCCCCAGGAGGTAAGAACACATCCTACTTTCTTATTGAGCAGTATTTCTTTTGTTCTTGTAAGAACTGAGTGATACGAGATTTCATTCGTCTATAGCATAAAATAGACGTACCTGGGTCGTTAGTAGCGTTTTGGTATGAGTTCCAACATTATCTTTTTTGACCATCAACCAGAAAAGAGACAATTTGCCGATGGCCGAGTGAACAATGCAAAACAATTGACTAGTTCTCTTAGAATATGAAAAGCACATAAATTCCAGAAAAACCCATGCCATCGTCCGACCAATGTGTAGCTGATCCAAAATGCGAGATTTCTAAGAACACCCAGTTTGGTAGAGCGAAAATAAATGAACTTGGATATCATACACAGGCTAACTGCTTCCCAAGTTAGTGGCAAAGGCAATTCCACGGTTTTGTGGGAAGGTTTAGTAGAGGACAGCGCTGAACGTGAAAGAAAGTGGCATGGAACAATTATAGATTGATAGGGCTCAAGCAGGGTCTGCGCATAAAGAAGCGACAGAAAATATTACATCTGGACTCGAGGGAAAGAAAAACTGCTGGTGCGTAATACATGGTAGTCCGGATGCAAAAGAACCAGAGGTAACTAAACATACCAAAACCGAGCTTCAAAGAACAACACATTTGATTTTCGCTACAGAAAGAAAGAAATGACGACATCGAAGAAAATATTTTATTAAAATCACATCTCAGTTCCAAGTATCAAATCAACAAAACCCAAATTAAAGCGGAAAGGAAACAATATTGACATCGAAATATTCAACACAGGAAATTCTTATGGAAAATTTCAAAAAGGGCTAGCGTTGACTACGTCGTTTCCATGAGAAATCTGCAAACAATGAGAGGATCTGTTAGTATGTTTTCTGACTATTCCTGTTAGAATGAGAATTTTTCGGCAACATACAAATTGGGCCATATTATCCAAAGTGTCTCACATCAGAAAAGATTAGTTCTACCGATAAGTTGGGGAAATTTGGTACTTACCGAATTTTAATGACCTAAATTGAATGCCCATGTTTCTCCTAAACTAACTGGAATTATGTGAGAACTGATCGGCGCTACCAGTCAGTCTAACTATTGCAGCCCTCTTTCCATATGTCTCAAAAACGGCGTAAGCTACATGGATACGCTTGTGCATTCGTGCTACAAAATCCATTGTTTATCTTTGAGTTGCCTGTAAAGATTGCTCATATTTGAATCACACATTTGATCGGTAACATCACTAACAAGTTAACAGAATGTGGGGAATTACCCGATTTCCTCATCCCGAAGTGGGCAATAACAATATTTGAATGGGAGTGGAACGCTCATACGGTGTATGCGTATACGGGTCACAACTTCAACACAGTTTCAAGAAAAATCGTTTAGCTCGGTGAGTAATAAAACATTTCCTAAACGGAACAAAATTAATTTTTGTTTTATTAGAAAAATACAGTTACACTAATCACGACATAGCGACAGTAAGCAATAATGAGTATTTCACACGCTCGTGATGTGGAAACGTTTTCATCATGTCCCGATCACTGAGGCTGGTGTTTAGATCCGAAGGATTTCATCATCAATCGAGATGATAAAGTCATCGAGTAGGCACTGACAGCGGGAAGTCCAAGTGGCTTTCAGTTGGCGGTCATGCACATATACGATGCTTCATTAAGTGAATACATGAATTCATACCCCAAATGCATATAAACTGTTTTCATTCCATTCATATTGTGCAGTTATTTCTTTCGGTTCATCGTTGACTCCTGGTGCGGTTCTACATTACCTCCAAGTAGATTACCAGAAAAACAACCATCAGTTCTGGCAACAGGAATCCCCTGCTTCTTACATTCACAAACGGTTACAACGTAATTTCAACTAAGTTCGAACCATGGTAAGCGACCAAGTGAGAACGACACTTTTGCATTTATATACATCCAACAGATTTTGGTGGTTGAAAATTGCTAACCACGCTTCTAACATTGAGTTTTTCCAGGCTTTTGCCAATTCTTCTGCAAATGACTAGTATGTTTTAATGTGAACGAAAATTTTGCTCGTAAGAACGAAAAACCAATACGGATGGCAATAAATGTCCACGAGAGGCTGACCGTATGGATAATATTGATCGTTCCAGTTAGAAACTGTTTGAAATAAAAACTTACCACGGCTATGACTTTACGTCATACGTTTCCGTTTAACAATTCGCAGATCTAATTCGGGTAGTTTCTCGCTAAACTGTTTAAATAACAACCTCAAGTAACGCTAATACTAATATTTGTTGAAGTCATATTTTGGAAGGGGAGCTCGGTGCCAAACGTCTGATGAATTCTAAGAAGCAAGGTGCAAAACTGATTAATTTGACTCGGTGATTTCTATTGATGAGTAAAGGGTTGACACTATGGCCTTACGATAAATCACTCAACGAGTGTAATGCTTATTCACATTTAGTCAAATGCGCGAACAGTGAACATAGAAAACTTGATTTTATGTAAGCAGAATCCAAGCAACATGTGCTCACGCTGAAAAATATTCCCAAATGAATAAAATTCAGTCGTTCGATGTTCGTCAAATCAGAATACTCACTTTGATTGTTTGCGAATAGATCATACCATCGATCTACGTGGTCTGCAAAATCCACAGTCTGGTTTACTGGAAAATGCGTATTGTATAGAAGGAAAGTTTGGCTCAAATTTCGACTAAATGAACAATCGCCTAATTCTATGAATGAGGGCTGGGTAATGTGATTGGTGTTTCGCCTAACAAATTGTAAGTTAGGTATGGCAATGAATTCGATTGTGGAACGACTAAACCATTGTGCTACGACCATAACAGAATAAATCAGCTCATCTTTGCACCCAGCATATCCAAAAATGGGAACAATACGCATCACCATAGCACGCCCTGAACGCAGTGGAGAACGATAACCAGCTAAAACAGTCAACTGTCAAAAAATGCGCCAATAATCCGACAGGCAAGGTATAGCAAATAACACTCAAACAATGTCTAACTGGCATTGCTCGATTCCCAAACGATGCCAGGTTCGACTACTTTGCAATCACATTCCTGTTTGAGTTGTGACCTCTCAATGCTGTTGTAAAACGACAGCAAATGAACCGACGTTTCAACAAGATCGTAAAAGCTAGATTCGGGTGTCGCAGACTCATGCTTACCTTTTTAGCACTACGAGAAAAACGAAAACAGGGGACCTAACGAGCATCGGGCTGAAAATCTCAATGTCATACATCTTAGTTTTTGTTAGTTGTGTTGGAAAAAACGAACAATCGGATATGTTGAAACACCCATCACTACGAATTTTTGACGCATTAAATCTACTTCATCCTAACACAAGCATGCTCTCGAAGAAATTCAGAACACAACCAAAGTGAAAATCTAAGTAAATCTTTCTTGCCAAACAAGAAATTTCATTTAGACAGATTCAGCCGTAAATGCCGAGACAATTTTCACCTTGTTTCGGACATGTTGAAACTACTCGGAATTTCGTCATAATATGCCACCCTTAAAAAATGAATAGAGCATGTCTGCTTGTGAACTACCCGTTGGTAGGCAGACAACCGGTGAACCTTGCAGTACAGATACACAAATACATGGAAGAAAGATGGGTCCGTTTTATACCTACGGCTTCTGTTTCAAGTGGTTAGCTGATATGATTCAAAATAATTTTGGCATAATTCCGAAATATCGCATACTGGGTCCTTGGAAAAAATGAACCACACTGGGAAAAGGTCGTAATTTTGACCATCATAAGCTATAGCCAATTTTAATTAAATAACGGATGAAACATCCCAATTTTGCGCAGAATCCATATACGTCAGTGTAACTTGCAGAATAAATTGGGCAACCATAATGGATACACCCGTGACTTTGGACTTTTCAGAGGGTTATTCCACCGACTGGGCCGATAAACTAATTATTTCACGTGGTTCCTCAATGTGTATGCCACATTCCGTATTTTGATTCTGGTCAAAGTTGAAGAATATGCCTACGAACTGGGTAGCTGTAATAAAGCAGAATTGATCTGAGTGTGTAGAGTCGTCCACTTGGCGGGATGGCAGCCCACGAACGAATCCAAACCACCCATTTTGTTCCACGTGTGGTCTACCGGTTGAGCTACAGGGTCACACCGGAGAGTGTTCAGGCATTCCACTTAAGGATCAAATCACGCAAATTTGTCCAATTTGTTTTATTGGGCATTCCTTGTAACTGATTTCGTAGATGCAGTTGTCTTAGTCTTACACACCGACTTGATCTTTAGCTTTTGATAAGTGGCGCTTTAAAGTATTATCCATCCGGGAGAGTGTGTGAATATCAAAGTCACTGGGGACCTTTCTGATTGCTTCCGAAGTACCCGATCTGTACGGAATTCCGACCGAGGCCGTTTTCTTTTTTTTCTTCTTCGTCCTGGTTGTTGACATGCAAGTTTTCAATTGGTTTTTATGAGGCGTGGCGGATAGTGATTGTCTTCGAATATGTCGTCTAGACGTCTTAGTTCTTCTTTACGTTCTTCATCATCACTGCATAGCTTTTATCTCGTTGGCGAACGAGAAAATTGGACAAACCAGCAGACAACTGATGACACGGATTACGGAACACAAGGAAAGAAAAGTGCAGACCTTCGGATGAGGTGGCCTTATCAAAACTCGAGTGCGATTCAGCCATCGCTCTGCATGTCACAGCAGAGGGACACAATGTAGATTATGAAAACAAAAGTACTCCAGCGTGGATTCAGAACCTGCACTGAACGTAAATTTGCCGAGGCTCTGGCGATAAGCCCCCACCCCACATGCATCAATCGGAACGACGGAGCAGAGATTTCGGAGATATGGACAGCCCTAACAACTTTGAGAAACAAACATTCCAAAGGTCACCACGCTAGTTGACCCCACTACCAAGGCGACGCATGACGCGAAGGGCAACTATTCTCTCACCCGACCCTCATTTTGAAGTACACACATTCACAAACACAAACAACTAGACATGTGAGCGTTCCCTCAGCCATTTGATTGTAAAACTTGCCTTGGGAAAGACTACCCCCGGTAGTCGAAACGTTGGTACGTTACACCGACCAACAACCCTGTGTTATTAACATTATATCATTCACAATTAAAGCCAATACATGGCTCATCGATTTTTCGATACACTCCTCACGTCAACTGGTCCTGTTAAATACTCATTTCGTTTGATTCATCATGAAAGGTTGGCAATAAAGCACGTCAGTTAGGTAGTAAGAGGGTGCAATCTCCTTTCTCCGCTACACGAAGGTAGTAGCCACATCATATCCGAATGCCGACAGAAGCTCCAGGACGCTCGATCGCCCTTTTATTCAACGTGTAACGTCGGCAGCCAATGCAAACCAGTATAAAATCAATCTCAGGCTTCCCGACAATTCGAAAACCATCTCGGCCGTCCAAACAATGAACGAAATGTAGTCACCGGACAAGGATGCCACTCAATCGGAGATCCTCAAATACTTTTTGACAGCCCTACTGCGTCACCTAAGTGAGCTACTTCGCCGTATCTGACAGACCTAACCTGTTTTCAAGGACTGGACAACCTTTATTCCATCCCCTATACAAAAGAAAGGCCGCAAAACCATGTGGCACCAAGTACCCGCCTCGCTGAGAGGGTGGCCTTTAGGGACGCCCGAACACGTTCAGCTACGCATGGTTTTCGCCCGAGGAAGCGGTCGTTTTGACTAGGCCTTTGAGCGACTTAAAATTTTGAAACATCGGTATAAATTCCAGCAACTCGTTACAGCGTGTCCCAACGAATCCCATGCAGTATTCGACTCCGTTGACAGACAATCACTTTGCAGCACAGTGCAATGCTGCGGTATTCCGAGGAAGCTCTTTATATTTTTACTAGTGTGCTTTTCGGCGGCGGAGATTCACTAGAATATGCCTCGGTCTCTATTGTATACCCGATTTGCTCCGTTTCAGCGTTCTTATTTAGCTGCGTCTTAGTTTGGTTAATTCCCGAAGCTCGCATCATCTTTCGTGGCATACACCTGATGTACTGTAATTGGGTTACTGATCTTGAATTCGTCGAAGAGTATTATTCTTGGCCTGAACCCCACAACTCATCTAGTCGGCTCCAGACAGAATTTTGTACGAAGCTGAGTGCTGGTCTAGAGATCAAATCGTGGACGAATTTTTCCGGGTTTCATAATCCTTATACTAATGGTGAAACTGAAACAAGTGCATGACTTAAGTGCTTGGGTTCTAATGTCCAACCATGCGGCCGGGTCAGTGATGTGCTTTATCTTCTGGCAGTGATCTAAAGGTTAGAGCTGCTAGCCAGCCAGTGTTGGCGGTAAAACTCCCGGTAATTCGCTGCCATGGATAACCGTTTATTTGTACGTCATGGGATTTTGTAGGTGACCGATCTGATCAGTATCTCAGTCACAGTTCGAATTAATGTCCGGTTCAATTTTTCCTCCTGTTTGATTCCCAGTTCAAGTCCGACAGATTATGTGCTATTGCAGATTCCTAGAAAAAATGGAACAATTGTGTGAGGTGCTCCTATGGGTTTTGATGGTGTTTTGGGCTTTCGATACTGTAGGATGAACCATTCAAAGACATTTACAGGGGACAATCAAAAGGTGAGCCGTGGCTACCGAGCGGATAACACAAACAAAGGCTTTAGTTAGCAACAGAAAACCTTGAACTTGGTTATACCATATTGCGTCATATTTTTGGGGATCATACTTCACAAATCACTGTGATCCAAGCTGAAAAGCTGTTTGGATTTTCTGAGCAGTAATAAAGCTGAGACAAATATGAGTCACCAAAAAGTGAACAAAACTAATCATCGGTTAGACAAGCGGAAAACATCGAGAGAATTTACCTTTCTCCATCTCTATATAAGATTGAATAAAATCAATGAATAAATCGCTTGAATAAAGCATTCTTTCCCGGTCCTGAAAATAGAATTAAACAGATCATCCAAATCGTATACAAACGGCCAATAAAACGATTTATTGTATATGCCGTTCAAGGGCAGTTAATAGAAAGTATAAAGGAAACAAGTTCATATCGGGAGCTTTGCTCACACGGACTGCTTCCAGTAGTTCATCCGAAAACCGGAGAAAAAGGAAACCACGGAAATCGGCATTCAGGGAGGATCATTTATTTTATGTCATTTCCTTATTTTCGATAGACTGCGATTGTTGATAGAATTCCAGTTATGCTCCTGCATTCAATAATGACACCCGCGATCAGCATTGAAATAACAGAATTAGGGATTCTAAACATACTGATTTATGAGTTATTTTTATGAGTCTCTCTATAGGTAGCATTCCCAAAAATTGGTTTATTTTAGAGAATACTTGTGCATCAGGGCGGCATGTGTGTACCTAGACCCAATTCGAAATTTACTACTTAATCGTGCATGTAAACTAAAAGCTAACTCAATAGAAAATCCATCTCGGGTTGACAGTCTGAAGTGGCCAAATGACGATGGTTTAATGGCTTCATTTTTGCTCGCAGAACTAAAGAATCGGGCCGCAGGAAACAACGGCATTTTTGAGTTATTAAATGCCTTTCAGTGCACATTTTTTCTACCACTTCGCTTTCGTTCAACTCTAGTATTTGTCCAAAGGTTCGTGCCCACCGCTCTCCACCGGGATGACTGACCTTTGGCAGTCAGTCTCAAGATGCCAAATCCCACACCAATCAGGGAGGGGGGCTTGTACGGTACACAGAACTATTTTCACTGGCAGTAACGATGATGAGTGTAATGAACAACCTTATTGTCTGGCCTTCTGATTTCGGTTTGGGCCACCTTGTCACTTCAAGCCGATTGACGAACCTTAGTACCAGATAGGTAATCGATAGTGAACATACGTGTGGTGAACTCTACATAATGTTTCCCCATGCTCCTTCCTCGCATTCTTTTCCTGTTTCTTTGCAGTTCCTATGACGAGATCTGTTGTCAGATTTGTTCGAATTTTTCATATACATTTCGTTTACCTAGAGGTTATGGTAACTAATCTTGATTAGACATGAGTCGCTGTTTGCACGCAATGCCATGACAGATACGTTTGCACATGTATGATCACTATTCATGCTTAATTTGGAGACACGAATTGCCAACTTTTATCACCCAAACTAGATTTGCATTTGAGTAGACGATGGCGAACGTGCTAAGGGGCCTGATGTCCATCTTGATTCAAGAAGGGGGATGGCTGTTGGTTTGGTAAACACGTCCACCGGCTGATTACAATTCGTTTTCACTGCAAGGTATATGGACGTGGACTGATGCAAACGCACCCAACCTCCGCGTTTTGTATGTAGTCGCTACAACGGCCGGTTTCCCACGAAGTGAACCGATTATCCACATCCACGACCCTAGATTTTCTACAACTTGTCTGTGATTAATATTCGGTTGTTCCAAGGTGGCATGAGGAGCCAGACGTTGCGTAGAATGGGAAATCCACTTACGCACTTTGCCTCCAAAGGTCAACTCCACGAGCCGGAACCGAACCGGCGACCTTGGGTACGTCGGGCAGATGCTCTACCTCTGAGCTACCGTGGACATGACTCCCGGACGCAAATGACGTAAGTGAACATTCATTATTACCTGAACCACTATTCCAAAGTCAGCAACTGACCTAGCACGAGTTTTGACGAACCTCGACCGGGTTTCGAGCGAATTCCTGAGCGGGCTGTCCTAATGCGATATGATTATTCCTGGATGAGTGCTTTTATATTATTTACGAGGCAATGAGTGTAACTTTATTTTATTTATCAATTTCTTTTTCCCCCTAATTTATTTGCTAAAATCACAGTTTTTGACTGGAACACGACATGCAAAAGTTTATACAATACAATACAATAGTTTTAGTCACTGGACTAGCCTCATTGGTCATCTTCTGTAATTAGGAAAAGAAAGTATTCCAACACATTGACAAGCTGTGAAACTAACTCTAAGACGTCGATATGAACTGCCTTAACACCATGATCTAAGACACCAATCGAAGCCCCAAACAGTTTGAGACCAAGTGCAAGATTTGTTTGAGTATAATTGGTCTTAGTACCCTTAAGCACCAAGCTAGGTAAAAGAGAAGCCACCTTAACCACTTCGGCCATACGGATGTGGAAGCTGACTTGGAAGTCAGACTGATGCTTATCCTAAAAGATTTCACGATGTTAGTTGAACAGGCTGTCATTCATCCTCTTGCTTAATTGTGACCTGGAAAGCATTTGAAAAATCCATCGCCTGCTATAGTAACCTATATGCCAAAGGCAAGCCTACTAACCGCTACTTCGCGAACATGAATATATGACCGTGTAATTGCTTTCTTTCACTTTAAATTACATGGTAGTGCTTGGAAGTTGTAATTCGAAAGATTGCCAATTAAGCATAGCAATATCAATCTCACAAGCTACTCGCAAGTAATTGTGTAATATGTGAAGTGGGTGGGTCCAGCCGTTGTGTTAAAGTTGGACTATTAAACCAGCATCGCAGTCTGGAGACTTGTGTAGCCAGTCTGTCGAGTTTCAGTAAAACCATTTGTACACCTCTACAGTAAACTGGATCCTCACTGGAGATAATGACTTCTGTACACTGATGTGCTGCATAGGAAGAATGAGTTTTGAACATACGTGCACCACTTACCTAAATAGACTAAACACCATAACCACCCGAAAAAATACCCAGTGTCAACAAGGTAAAGTGTAGTATAAATAGTAAACCTCATGATCAAGAAACGTTGCAAAGGGAAAAGCGAAGGAATATTCGCGTAAGAGCCAGTTTATTGAGCAAGATTTTGTAAATGGAAGGGTTGTAAGCGGGCGGGAATATAAATAGTTGGAGAGTGCCCCACAGTTTAGAAGTTCAGAGGAAAAACAAAGACTGATGGATAGAAGCATGACAGTCGCTGACAGAAACCTGATAAAAACAACCAGATTCCTGTGGGCAAGAACGGTAGGGAACTGTTACACGAATCGAAACTGCTGAGCAAAAGAAAACAAAATGGAATCAGCAGAAAATCTGGTAGCAAAGCAACTGCTCAACAGTGAGCTAGTGACTGCAAAATGGATGTTAAGAAAAGGTCATCAATCAGCCGGATGGTCTTACGTTGAATTTGATCAGGAAAAAACGCTTCATTCTAAAGGTGACTGTGGTATTTTACGTCCCGGGTTGGCTTGGGCCTTATAAAGCAGAAGATAAGTTGGAGTGGAAAACATGGCGCGAAACAGAAAACCAGATTCTCGTTCAACTCGAAAAGCAAGCCTAAACATGAGGGAGAAGTAGAATAATGGAGGGCTAATGGATAAGCACATGGGGAGGACAGGTGATATCACAACAAAAATGAAAGGAGATTTTGGAACTATTAAATGTAACATGTCTGCTGGAGATCAGAAAGAGATACTTCCAAGGTTGTAGTTAGAAGATACTCTGGCTATATGGCTATCATGATTGGCTTTGGCGGTTACATGCCGAGGAGTGCGGGAAGAAACGGGATGGATAAAAGGTAGCGGATAGATGGTCTTCAGTGAACGAAAAGAAGAGGACAAAAGTACTGAACCTTGCGGAACGCCAGCATTAACAGGAAATGGCTGGGACAGGACCCTATCGAATCTAAAAGAGCTCATTCGTTAACTGAGGAAACTCGACGGAAAGAACTCGAAAATGGGCAATTTCGCCAGAAGATCTCCGTTACAAACTAGATATCTAGCGAGATATGGGATTTTTCCAAGGTTATCGAGCGAAGCCAGTCGGAGTGTGAGCCGATGGCCGGCTGATCACTGGTTTAACGACGAGGACGGAACCCATACTGGCGATAACTCGAGAAATGAAGGCAGTTGGTCGGAGGTAACAGTTTCAAATTCTTTCAAAATAACAGCTTAAGTTTGGAACGGCCACCGCGTTTAAGAATAAGGAAAGTCACGGCGCGTTCCCAAAGGATCGAAATGGTAGAATGTTTGAAAGAAAGGTGGAAAAGCCATAAATGGACATCCAGCACAGAGGCGCACATTTTAAAGACGATACTTGGTATCTCACTCGGAATGGATGGTTTGCAAAGGTCCAGCGCCTGGCGGGTCCTCCTAACGACAATACGAGGTAGAAAAACTGTAACAGCTGGAGAGGAAGAAGCCGAAGGTTTTGGGTATTGGGTAGAGTGGATTTAGAGTCAAAAGGGGGAGCAAAAGTTTCAGCTTCCTCCTGTGATCAGCAGACAAGATCACCAGCAGAATAACAGATGGAAGGGAAATTGGAAGGGCGAAAATTGGGGCAGACTGCCTTAACAAAGGAGCAGAATGTTTAGACACCGGTGATTTTATGCCCCGTTGTTACCAAAGCTGACCACTTCGTGATGAAGATACTCAACAACTGACTACACTCCACGAAGCACTATTCCAGTTTAATGCGAATACCGGACGAACAATCACAAAATGTGCCGCCGTGTGCTGGATGGTGGGAGTCGCTTTTTGATCGAGATAAATGTTGTGCCCCGTCTTTGGTGAATTTGACACTCTTTACTTATGTCTGCGCATCATTTGCCCTTCCGTGCTGTCTGTGCCCGTGCTAAGCAAGGCTGGAATAATTGACGCAGAGATGAGGGGATTCGAACTACACATCTACCTGGAACTCCATAGTCAACAATTTTCTCCTCAGTAAGCCCCTCGCAGCTCATCTGCTGATGTCACATAAGGATACAAAAAATGAAATGACGAATGGCTTCAATCTATGTATCCTTGCTGTGAGCCCAACGAAAAACGGCTGAGTGCGCGCGACTGTGGTTACCATTGATAAAGTCCCTGGGGAATGAAATGAGAAGGTCTCCTAGGGTGTGCGAATAAAATGCACTTGTGATGAAAGACTTGGTGATCTCTGTGCTTATATATACGAAAGTTAACGAAGGTAATTAATCCGTATACATACATACAAATATATATATATATATGTCTTCTACTTATTATTACAATTAAAAATATGTTTAGGTGAACTGGTCGTAGATATTTCTTTAATAAATGGTAAACTCCACGCTAGCCAGGATTTAGTACATTTTAGTGATATATGGTGAAATTTCCATTGAGATAAAATTCCTGCCAACGTCATCGTGAGCCTCGAGCTTAAGGTAATTTGGATGTGCTATATTGGACCGTCACGTGACCTTGACGATGAAGCAACGAGCTTGCAAAGTAATTTTTAACACTTCAGAAACTGTGCGGTATGGAATTGCGAAAGTTGTCATATTCCAATAAACCTTGCACAATAAGTCGCATTAAATAACATTACCATGTTTGAGACATTTTTAAGGAACCATCGAAAAGGATATTCTGTAGGCAAAAACGCCAGCCAAGATAAAACACAAGGACTATTTCGTTTCTAATACCAATAGGAATTCTACCGAAGGCTCTTCTTCCTATCCAGTACCAGGATAAATAACGAAGACACTATGTCATGCTGCAGTAAAAGACGAACAACTCTAAAGTGTCTCAAGCGTTCACTGATTTGAATTATACATTGAAGACCCAACAAACCGGTGACCTTGCCAAGGTCATAAATTTACATGGATTTCGATTTGGAAGTCAATTTGCTTTGCTGACCGGCACATAGAATGCCAAGAATTATTAACGTGTTATTTGCCCCCAGTGGTTTCATTTAAGCTTGTTATGTCGACCACGCGACTGAATTATTCGCTTCACTTGACTACTTGGGTTGTAAGATTAGATAACTGGGTCATTGAATTCAAAGCAAAATCACTTTAATTAATGCGCGATTTGTCAGATAGGCGAAACCTTGTGTTATTACCAGAAAGAGTTCGACATCCATGGGCCTGAGTGAAGTAACACAGAATCAAGAAAGACAAGCGGATTACCGATCCCCATACAGATCTTTTTATGCATATCTCGTAGCGTTTGTTTGTCACCTGAAACCGCTCGCTGATAACTCTAGACAAAACGTGTAATCAACTCATGTTCCACTTTACCAGTATCAGTTGACTTCTTGCTGGAACTAAAAACCCTAGTATTTTTATTTTAATTACTCCATGTAAGTACGATCATCAAAATGACCCATGTTTTCGTCATCTTGTACCTTGAACAGCACGATGTGAAATAATCCCTTCTCATAATAAGTTCCATTGAACTTTGAAAAGAGTTGAGGTCAGGTCCAACTTTGGTCATAGTTGATGCAAGCCGCTTATATTGTTGGAGCCCAACAGATGGGGATCGTCGTCGGTTACACAAGCTAGGAGATTTGACTTCGAATCGAAGTCAGCGGTGTGAACTCTGTGTGCCTTGTTCGAACCGTTTTTCCGCAATAAAACACTACAAAATGGGCAAAAGTATTCAAAATATGCACGGCAAAAATACTAAAAGGACTTGTCTTGCTAAGCTTATCACTTTTCCGATTTGCGCCATTTTTGTAACCTTGTTTTTGTCACTGAATTGTCTGTCTGCTTTTAAGCTACTCAATAGCATTTGGCTGTAGTAACACAGATGATGTTTCCAAGATTTGTGCCCATTCCTTATCACCACGTTTCATCGCATTAGGTATTAAGAAGGTTCACTTAATTTGATGACGGATTGTGACTTACGTTGCTCAGCCAGAAATAACGCCATAGGTCAGCCAAATTGGAAAAGTTCTCGTACATCATAATAGTATCTTTCAGCTGTTGAAAAGTTTCCGGTCGGAACAATTCTTCATGCAGATAAATGTGATTAAACAGATTTGGCTAGAGTAAACAGAATCCGGAAAGATAAAATGGGAAGTGGACAGATAAAAACAGCTACTGTTTTGAACAATGTTCAAACCTTTATATTTCCCATATCCTCAAATTCTACCAGTCACGGTTTTCAACCGTGTTTGATACGTGTTTGATACGCGACCACAATCGTTGAACACCCATGTTGTTCTCGTCTTGCCTACTCTGTTTCACCACACGATCGCAACAAGCATCAGGTTTCCAGATTGCTGTCCGCATCATCTTATGGCACCTAAATCGTAATTCTCTTGCGAAATATTCATTTATAAAATGACTGCACTCACAAGGCAAACATATCCCTTACCTCACCAACGTACTCGTTCGATCATTTATTTAACCACCTTTGGTAAATTATCCATGTAACTAGTTCTCTACTTGCCTGATGCATCATCCAACCTATCAATTCACAGAGGAGTATGTCCATTTGTGAACTTGGATATTTTACTCTCTTTATCTCCTAAAATGCCTCTGCTATTGATGTATGAGTATCAGCGTTTCGTGACCTAAGCCAATCAGCTTGGACTTCTCCAAACTTATACCAAGGTTACTCTGATTTGGGTCTTTATATACCCGCAGTGGCCCATGTACCTAGTTTGCACCTAACATCTTTCTGTCGTGTGTGAATATGGCACGTTCACCGATTGGTGTGGAAATTCCGACACAAAGCAGTTGGCACATTTAACTCCCGTGCAAATTAATAACCTTTGAAATAACGTCATATTTAGTAGAAATTATGTCAGAGCTATTTGGAACTGGTACATGGATGACTTACTGAAACCTATTTCTGGTATACGTGCAACGTAATAAATCTGGCAAAAACATTTGCATTTCATAACTGCAAGATATACTGTGAGCTGTTGCGTCACCTGGTACTTCTCCAGCTGATAGAGGCTGATTGGATTTTGTAAGAGTAAAACTTGTTCCTATATTTCTTGGCATAAACTAAATATTATATCGAAATGATTTATATAATGATACAATGCTTGGGTGCAAAACTCACTCCCGGCCAGAATTTCTACGTGTCAATGGATGAACGCGTCTTGCCCGGTTCCAACAAACTGACGAGATGTAATTGTGTGTGTTAATGATAGGAGGTTGGGTGTTTTCATGAAATAATTCACCATGTGATATCATCGCTCAACACACCATTAAGAAATCATGGAAGCACTGTACAGCTGTTTTTCCTTGTTAGAAATCATCATCAGTGCATATCCACCACACCCGAACTGTGACGCGATCACATAATGGGCTTGGAGACACCGTTCTCATTAGTCGGTTTCAAATTCGATGGTAATTTTGTTTCGGATTTTTATCTGCTTACTGTTCAAATTCGCGAAGTTGTCAACGGCGGTACGATCGGTTGTGGAGTCGTCAAAAACACCTTTGAGGCGTGGTATGTATGCAAAACTAGTGCCATCCTACGAAGCCTAACAACCTAATCCAAACCGCATTCTTGCCTCCGGTTGCACAGATGCAAACGAGGTATTCGTTGTTCCGAGTAAATGAATTCTGCCTAAGCGCTAATTCGCTGCCTTTCGGCTCGTTACCATGCCTGTCCTATGGGGACCTTATGTGGTTCAATTGGCACCCCAACTTTTAAGGTCAAGGTTGCCGGTTTCCGCTATATACCACCTCTCGAGTGGTGAGCCCTAGCGGCTATGAGGCATGCTCCTTCCAGCACACTCGTATGTGATGAATGCAGTAAAATAAGCAAGGATTCGGGTATTTATGCCCTTTGTGTGGTGCAGGAAGTAGACTACGTAACTTAGCCAGAAAACTGACACATAAACAGTGAAAGTGACTTTAATTCACCAACCTTGCCAAATATACTCGAGTACTTTGTTCGTATTTGAATATTTCGGATGTGTTCATCACCTGTGGTAACACGGACAGGTGAACCAAAGATTTGCACATGACTTGCGCTGGCTGGACAATCGGGACAGGTAATCAAGTGGCACTGAAATTCGGTGGCTGAATTGCATTATTTCGCACAGCGTGGATGTTCACATGTTAGTCAAACAGATCAATGATCGCGGTCCCGAATCAAGATCGTTCACGATCGCTCACTCCAGGATTGGAGTCGCAATCTTAGGATATCTTTCACTGTCTAAATGAGTACTACAAGTGCTGGTTGAATCTTACCAAGAACAAACGAAATGTCCTACCAGATTAAAGGTAAAAGACAGACTGCTTTTGCATACCAGCAGGTGAATGGAGACCTCTGAGAACATACCGGGGCTGGTGGTGCAGCGGGAAGATTTCTCAAAGGCGTCCAACTTGTGAGTTTTGATGCTTTGCTCGCTCGCTCAATAGTGGCCAAATCATTCTCGGAATAGGAAACATCTCGCCGTATTCCAACCAGCAGTCCGATTGCAATAGCAGTGGCAAGTAGAATCACGTAATAAAGCACCATGTATGGAATCCATAGAAAAAGTGGTAATTCAATCAAAAAATAGCCAGTTATCTGTGGTTTCGCATCTGCGGCTGGAAGAAGTAGACATAAACATACAGACCATTGATAGGCTCAGACTGACTGACTGTAAAATAAAAATCATGCATAACTACTTATTAATTATTTTTATATCTGTTACAGGGGTAGCATATCCCATAACCGTTCTGAAACACTCGTCGATTCATTGTTCAAAAACACCTTTTCAAGTAGCTTCCGTAGAATGGAATAGTGTGCAATGGTGAAGCAGCAGCTTTGAATAAAATTCGGATATGAGATAAAAATTCCGACTAGATTTCCGCCAGGGCTGTCACCTAACTCAATGCTCAAACAGATTTGCTTGTTACTTGCAGAAAGTCATGTATTTTACGATTCCATGAAAGCTGTTTTCTGATTTCCAGTAAAGAGTTGCGATCACGAATTTGTATGACCCCAGATGAAAACATTTCTTTCGTGGTAATAAACAAGACAGCTACAATTCAGTGAAAATATGACAAAACTATCCGAGAGTGAGATCGGAAAATTGTTCACAAGCAAATGGAACGGTTTAAATGGCTTTGCTCTGTCGAAGCCAAATTAAAATGCAATGAAACCGAAGTGAGATGAATTTTAGGCTGTGGATACAGGGGTTATTTCCCTGTTCGGTAGTCGCTGTCCATCTTTTCTTCCAACGGAGCTAGAATGAACATACTGTTTTCACAGAACTCAAGGCCATTGAATTGAATGTAACCACACTCCTAGGCCACGCAACTCCCGCAAGATGCGCCGACTTGCCCTATGGATGAACCATAAAATAGTACTCTTTCTACTACAGACTGGAGACTGTCGAAGATGAACTCGAGTAACAGCCTTACGTATTCTCGTATATGGCTCACGGGGAAGATATCATGGTCCACTCCGGGAATCTCGACGCGTGCGGCTGTCACCTAACGGTGAACGAACGTTCAATAAGAGGGCAGTTTGGCCCAAACTCAATGACTTGGAGGATGGTGAAAGATCACTGAAATTATGCTGATCGAAAACCACTTCTATCAGGTCCATATTTAGGCCACTGCACGCCATCCATCTATACAGTGCATCCTATATTCGTACTACGTTAATCTCTGAGCCGATAGATATCGACGACGCCATAGATGTACAACTAGATTCTCTCTATTATTGCTCAAAACGCGTCGACTCACGTCACGAATTAGCTTGTGCACCGGACGGTCAAAAACTTCGAACCATCATAAATTAAATGTTGCCAAGCTGAATGAAAACGTATCCCACTCGCAACACTTCTTGGCGATTTTTGCACCCCGTCCATATTTTTCTCCTTTTCTCTTTAGCTTTCTATTAGAAGCATACAGATAATCACTGGGTGCATTCAACGGACCACCTTAAGTAAAATCAGTACGCAATATGCGGATAGCAGTGAGCACCAACACAAACAAAACCACCCAAACAAACAAACACACACGCATATACACTAGTAAAATCGATCGCTGAACAGAACCGTCAAAACCACTGGTCACAGTCCTGTATGGATAGATAGAACACAATCAACTACATACCAAATCGACCATTTCATTCCAAAACCAAACAAACAAAAACACCACGACTGGAAAAGAGAACCTCCGCCTGTGTAGCCTGCATGATTCGTGAACATTTTAGATGATCACAAGTGCTAAGAATGCTGATGACGTGAACTTTTATCCTAGCACAATTAAGTGACACGTATTATGACAGCTGGAGATTTCAGATGATTGTTTTGTGAATAAGACACAACCGTCAACCCTTCCACTTGTCAGCTCTTTGTTGGCCCCGATCGCCTTATTGAAGATGAGGCAACTTGTCGCAACTTCAATTGAGGAATTAAAACATGAGGGGTAAAAATGTCTTTGTATCGGCGCATTCGATGATTTGCTCACAGTGAATGAGAAGTAACAAACGAAAGGGAAACAGGAGACCGACTTGATTCAAATAGCGTTTCCCGTCGATAAAGACAAGAGACAGTTTGAACTTCAGAGACCTGTGAAGTATTTAGTTAGCCAGCCTCTTTTGGAGCAACTACTATAAGGGTAAATATAACGTAATCTGGATCAGAGAAAAATGAATCAGTCTATCTGAAAACTAAAGGAACCTGCCTACTGACGCTTGCACCTTGTCAATCCTAATAATTTTTAAACTAATTACTTAGGAGCAGTTATAGAAACGATCAACGTAGGGTACCTAAAATGACTGTGTGATCCATAAAAAATATGGATCGTTGTGTATGTTTAAACAGTATTCTAAGCGACCGTAAGTTCCGAAGATGCTGACATTTAGTTAGTTAATCTGTTTCTGAGAATAGAAAACCGTTTGTTGTTAGAGCATGCAGCGAAAACATTTGAATCCATCAGATTATAACTGAACACATTCGGTTATAGATCCAGGTGTTTTGCTGATTGTGCGAATAAATTACGGCATCTGAGGGGCTAAATCAAATGGTATTTGGTGTGAGTGGTAGTAATGAAGCTGATTCAGGTTAGTTTATATGCACCATTCGGGTCGAGCATTTCGCTGTGTGGCTCTAGTGGAAAAGATCCAACTAACCGAACAAGATGATCAGCCCAGACATTAACCGTTTGGTGCCCGTAATCGCATCGACAAGAAAACTGCTCTACCCAGAGGAGATCGACCTTTTTGCTAAGCCAGAAAATCAGCAATGCCGGAAGGAAAAAGAAATTCGGTGGAACAGAGGAGGTAGCTACAAAGCTTTTTCCCACCATGTATTGGAAAGTACTCCAATTAGTTCGGGATGAATGGATGTATTCGATTTGACCGTTTAACTTGGATAAGTATCAAGCTCTCACAACAGCGATTAAGCAAATTAAATATCATATTGAATATGACGAGTATAAGAAATAAGTGATATACGGAGAATGCAAGCCGTTTTAGAGATTTTGTGAACGATTCTGAGGTGATCTCATACTTCTTTCACTCATCTTTCACACGCATGGTAATCGTGGTTTAATGTCTTATCTGAAGTTGACAAAGAGAAAAACAACCAGAGGAGCATTATTTTCGATACTGAATAGAACTTCAAAACACTAGAGATTTTCTCATCAAACTGATAAATGGAGCCATTGTTATTCATTTTCTATATCCCCTCATTGACGCGCACATGACGTCATTTGATACTTTTTCAATTTAGTCCGTTAGAGGTCACACGAAGGGGAAATCATTCATTGTAGTCATGATTGATTGTTTCACGGAATGGAGCAGAACAATACCTATAGGTCGTAGGTGCTACCGTCTCCAAGCCACTTTCTTGAGTTGTCGCATCTTCATGTTTACACCTGAACCAAGACGCGGCATTTGTATCCGTGCTCCGCCATGACTGCCCCTGCGTATACGTTCAAGCAGCTGAATCCCGTCAACGTGCGTACGCGTATGCATGCGAATCTTGATTTGTGCATGGCAAACTAGCTGACACAATTGGTCAACCGAACAGAGAAGAATATGACCATGTGAGCACGCGAGCACGCGAGCACGCGAGCACGCGAGCACACGAGCACACGAGCACACGAGCACACGAGCATGTGAGCTCGATAGACGAAAGAGATCAGTCAATGACCAATCACCTATTGGCTCGAATTGACTAGTGCGTGCTGCGACAAGTAAATCACGAACACAAATTCTCTTCATGTAAGGGCGAAATCCACGATAGTCAATCGTCTCACAATCCAGGGCACCACACACAATCACGTAGGGAAAGGTAATAGGTGGGATATAACGTGCAGAAACAAGTTACGCAAAGTAGATACGGAGAACAACCAGTGAGCCAATGATTCAGACATTGAGAAAGTGGTTCAATGGGTGTTTGAATAAGCGATCCAGTGATTGAGTCGGTGAATAAATAAGTGAACGAGTGTGAGTGAATAAATGAGTGAGTGAGTGGGTGTATGAGTGAGCCAGCGAGCGAGCGGATGGGCGAGGCAGCCAGACAGCTATATACCAAAGTCAATGAGATACAATGATCAGTAAGTCGTTTACCGGAATCAATCACTTAATCAGTGGGCGAAAAAGGACAGCCAGATAGGCACAAAGGGAAAAACACCGGCAATCGGTCACTCAGGTGGTTAAAACGGTCCATCAGTGAGAGACAAGAGCAACAAGCAAATCAGTCCGCCAAACAGTAAGTCAGCCAAGTACCGAAGACAATCAGTCAGTCAGTCACTCGACAAACGAGTGATCCATTCACTTCTTCGACGAATCAACCAGTCATTCAGTCCGTCGGTCTTCCAAGTCATTCAGTCAACCGATCAGTCTCTCAGCCGAACCGATAAGTTTTCATCGCAGTGGCATCTGTTCTGTTACACGCCCTGACAACCTGAATCTGCCTCCAGTCGAGCGTCTAAAAAAGCTGCATTTCTGGGATGCGCCTATCAACTCAATTTGTAACTCATCTACCTCTCCGTGTACAAAATCCCTTATACCATTCAAATTTGCAAATATTGATCGGAGATCCCACGACAACGGTGTGCCAACACTGGTGAAAAATATTCGAGTTAAGCGCACCTTTTGATTGGTTGCGCTGCGATTCTTCGTTATCATTATTTCGGTGTTTTCTTACGGGATTTTTGGTACCCTTATGGTCTCCGTTCGCCGTTACAATCGGTCAGAATTATTACTCACTGTTTTTGAACATGGAGCATTGTTGTACCTCAAATATTGAGTTTTGAACAAGAAGACTGGAGGTGGCGCGGCAGCATACATAAGCTCTTTCTGATCTTCCAAGTCTGAAGTAATTTATACGTAATCCCTAAGTGAAATTGACTGTCTCGTAACACGCTGTCATCCTAGGATTTCTCGCCATACCAGTACAATCATAACGAACTTATACATTGTCTCTTTTAGCTCACAACACAAAATTACAATATTTTTCGACTTTTCTAGCATTCGCCTTTCCACTTCTTGAGGACAGTCTGCACATTTCAGTAGGTTACTGCAGTCATGCATCACTCCTACCAAGGACTGTGCTTGATTTGACGGACCTCTGCGTTTCTCCCACCAGAGGCGACTCTGTTTTAGATGGAGTGACTAACAACCAGTCGGATTTGCTTTACCTGAAACTAAGTGGTCTCAACTTAAGTAGTGATTGTCGTCTGCTTCTGTTAAGGCCCAAGATATACTCTCGGTCAGCCTTCCATTTTTACAAGCAAACAAATCAAATCCGAGTTCGCCTCCGAAACTTATCACACAACAGCCCTACCCTTCTTCAGAAATCACTTTCACTCGTATCTACTTGTTTCTCTCGTGATCCCCTGCTCAGTGACAATGTCAAACTTTTCACAGAGACGGCCAACACGATTTTTGATATCTGCTGTCTCTTAGAAACACTATTCGCTTCGAATGACCGTATCTCCTCCCATATACTGAAGTCTCTAAGAGGACGCAAGGATCACTTCGACAAATCTCGTAATAACCCAAGCGTGCGGTATACTTCCAACCTAATAAAAGCTAAAATCAAACGCATCGACACGACATTCGTCAGCCAACTCCTGAGTGTAGGAAGAAAAAGAAACGTGAAATTTTCTGCGAATGTCGACAGCCTCAATTATACTTTTATCCATCCTTCCACTTATACCGCAGTCAAGTTTGGACGGGGTGGTATGTCAGTTAGGGATTTTTCCCAGTAATACGTGCTCAACCTCTTGCGTACCACTAAAATTACCACAGGGATTGGTCCTGACAGTCTGTCCTCAGCTCTTTTAAGGCGTGGTGCTATGGTTCTGACGGATGCACTTACTTCTCTGATTAGCTCATCATTAATCTCGTCATCTAACCCTAACTGCTGAAAACCCGTCACTATTATTCTCATTACAAAACCTAGCAGTTCTACTGTCTTAGCAAAACGCTCATCGCCTTAACATCTTCTGGTCTTAATCTGACAGAGCGTGCTGTGCTTCAGCGCCGGCGTTCTTCTAGGTATCCTCTCGACGAGCCTTTTCAGTTTGTCTATAAATCTAATAGGTCCACTTTGGACACTGCCACCTCCTTCATTCCCCACATTTATAAGTCCTTAAATGCATCAATGAATTCTGTGCGTTGTACCTTTCTGCACTACTCGTTGGCATTCGATTCGGTCCCACTGTCTCAACTACTTCACAAACTGGAAACATTTGGTTGTCTTAGGCCTTTATTAGCATGGGTATCCAATTACTTTGCTAGCCGAACCCAATGCACACGAATGGACGGTAAAACTTCAAAACCGTTGATCAACAGGCTGCTGTTCTTACACCGTTTCTTTTCTCTACTGATATCAGCGATTTATCAACCAATTCACTCTTATCTATTTAAGTATCATGATGATGTTGCCTTCTTTCAAGCCGTTTCGAGCAACGATGATTTTTAAAGTTTTTCCAACAACGTGTTTTCTGTCTACGACCTCTGTGCACCAGCTTGTTTGAATCTCAACACATCTAAATGTTTCGAATGTCTGTCCTCTCTCTCTCTCTTGCTCGGTCAGCCTACCCATCCTAACCGTCTTTCTTCAACTCAGAACCACTTACCAGGGCTGATTCTGTGAAATATCTGGGGATTATTATTGATAAAAAGCTGAAGTGGACTTCTCACATTTCTACCTGTGTAAAGAACCTCCGACGGTTGTCATTTCAAATCAGAAAGTCTTGATACTACTAAGTGAAACAAAACACCATCTCCTGATTTGTATACCAATGTTTTTCCAATCCTTCTTTACTGTTCTCTTGTTATTTTGCCAGGTTTACTTAGAAAAGCTTATAAAATTCTTCCCCGGGGTCTATCAATTATTAGCCATGTGTCTTTCATACCACTGAGTGGGTTGTCCTTCAATCTATGTGATCAGAACTTATCAGCATGTGAGAGATTTGCTCACAAAATCCTTTCAGATCCCACGCAACAACACTACTATCTTTCCAAGTGTCACTCTCGTATCTGCACTTTTCGTTCCATATCCTCTAGAATCAACATCTATAGGAGCCCTACTGTTTTTTATTTAGCATACATCTTGACAAGCTGTGATCGGTTTCCGCTGACTTCCTGAGTAACCTATCATAATGTGCCCATATCATTCGTCGATGAGTTCATTTTTTCCTCGTTTTTACAGGATCTTGAGTGCAACTATTTCCCTTTTTCATCACGTCCATTCGATATTATTCCAGGGAAGCGAGCTCGCTTCTCGTACAGAAATATCAATGTTCTACTCCGCTACTCCACAGCTTGACGCCGAGCTATGTCATTAAGTGCATTTAGGGATACTAAGAAAAGTGACCTCCCATGCAGGGGCTGTCCCAATTGTACCAGTGAATAGAGCAAATGACACAGTCCGCATCTTATTTGAATGCTCTTCAAATGCATCAATACCCATTGCCAATCTCAGATATTTCTGCAGAACTTAATGGGAGCCGAGTTTTTCCAAACTGGACTTTTCAGAAGCCTACCCTCAATCAGAAGTAGAAAAATCGAGCAAAGAGCTACGACGATGGACACCCGCAGAGGCATGTACCAGCGTAACAGACTTCCCTTAGGCGTTAACTATGCACCAGCTGTATTTCAACAAATCATGGACAAAATGCATGCACGGATGACACGATTGTTGTTAGCAGTTCATTAAACGGACACCGTACATAAATGGCAGAGGTTTCTCATGGCATTCAATCATTTGGATTTCTCCCTCAAATGGAAAGTACACGTTTCTGCTACTGCGAACCAGCTATCTTGGTATCATAATAGATTAGAATGGTAGCAGGCCGAACAAAATAGCAGTGCTCCAAAATTTGTTTGAGCCGTCGAACCAAAAGACACTACAGTCCTTCTTGGGTATGATGAATTACTATAACAACTTCGTGCCAAATATGCAGTCGTTATGTTCGCCAGTGAACGATCTTTTTAACAAGGATACAAAGTTGTTCTGGTCTACCCAATGCCAAGGTGTATTTGAGAAAATCAAAAATGTTGGTACATTTTAATCCTCAGCTTCCTATCATTGTTGCAAATGATACCCGTGACTACGGGAGTGGTGCGGTTTTGGTAAACAATTTTCGCCATGGTGGTCAGAAAGCGGTATGTAACGTGTCCCATACATTAACCAAAGATGAGTAGGAAAACAGCCAGAGAGAAAAAGAAAGATCAGCGTAAACTTTTGCTGTTATAAATTTCACAAAATGCTGCATAGACGCCGATTCACATTGTATACTGATCAGAGACTGTTTCTTGTTATTTTTTCGTCAAAGAGCGTACGAGTTCATACGGCAAATAGACTACAACCCTGGGCTACTACATCAATTGATTGCGATCTTGTCATACAATGCATACGCACCGACAGCTTCGAAAACGCCGATTCGTTATTCCGTCTGATCACCCAAAACGAACAAAGCCAACCAGAGGACGTGATAATTTCACCAATGTGAATGCCGGGTAAGTCAAGTGTCTCATCACTCAGCATACAATCTATCAGTTACATTCAGCTCCATTGGCAAGACAATTCAAAACGATCCCACTATCCAGTAGGCCATGCCCTACTTACGCAACAGCTGGCCAGTCACAATTACTGACCCTGAAGATCGGCAGTTCTCTCATTGGAAGGAAGCCCTGACAAGCGTAAGTGACTGCCTGATGTTATTCAATCCTACGGTAATTCCAAAATACCTTGGAACCAAGTTTTTTCACCAACTACAAATAGGTCATTCAGAAATGACACACATGAAGGCTGTTGCCCGATCTTATGCCTCCTGGCCAAATATTGACGCAGTCATTGTTGACCTGGTGCGCAGATGCGAGCGGTGCACTAGGGGCCAAAAAATTGTGAAATGTGAGCTGTACATCTGGCCCGCACCTTTTTTATCTTTTTATCTTTAACTTCCTTTATTAATGAAACAAGAATGTACATCAATTTTCAAGAAAGGGGTCGCGGCCAACAGAGGGTTGCCAAGTGGGGAAGTTGACTGGTGGTGGGAGGATTCGAACCCGCGACCTTCACGTTCAAACTTCGCGACCTTATTCGTTTGGCCACCGCCGGGACCGAGGCATGCATCTGCATAAATTATGCGCGATCTATAGACAATCAATATTTTTCAGTCATCAATTATGATTACTCGAAATGGCCCGAATATTCCCAATTATCCAAGCGTTCACAACCACTACAATAGTTGCACTCAGTCGTCTTTTTACTAGTTAGGTGTTGAACGGACTAATATCACTGGTAATGATGTATACTGTAGCTCAGCGGAGTTTAAACAGTTTTACAATACATCGGTACAAATCATCTGTTCAGTCTTGTTTGTCATTCACATTACCATAGGTAAGTAGAACAACTCGGGGATGTATTATTCAAGGTTGGAGTTCAAAAATTAGAGAGGAAAGTCCCACAACTATTTTAAAAACCTTCCTACGGACTTATCATTCGACGCCCAACGTATCTCCACTAGATTCGAAGTCACCAACTGAACTGTTTTTTGGGAGAAGGGTGAGAGCACCATTTGGCGCGATGCTGCCAGGTGTCCCGACAGGCCCGTGAAATAAAATAACGCAAGGACAATATAACCGACATCTAGAGGCGAAGAAGCGGTCTTTCAAAGCAGGTGACATCGTGATTGTGAATGTGCTGAGGGAGAAACAAGCTGACTTCCGGGTCTTGCTGAGCAACGAAATGGAAATGTGATGTGTGCATTCAGGTGAAACGCACGAACAGGGAAAAGGCATGCGAATCAGCCTTGATATTGGTACATGTTCCAAATGAAAACACGTCTAAACTGACAACAGCTACACCCGGATAGATAAAGGTAAGCCACCCAAATCTCAACAAATGAAATGCACCCATAAAATTGCGAACAGATGAAAAAGCAGAACGAGGTTTGGACAACATAATACCGGATACGCATTAATAATGACCCCAATGAACGCCAAACCAGTCGTGGGATAACGCCCTATACTTGTGCAATCATCCACAAAAAATTTACAATTGCTGTGAAAACATGCATATAAGAACACTGGCCCCAAACTAATCCTCGTTACAAAAGTTGGTTCACAAAAAATGCAGAAGAATTATCAACCAACCAGAGACGTAAATCACAAATAAATCAGTGTCACAAAACAGCAACTATATATATCCAAATGTTGAGATATACACATCTACACACAGACAGCTAGGGATGCAAATATACATGCGAATAAAAGGAAAACGAAACACACAGAGTTAAACAAAAAATGGAACATACAAATAAATATATATTTGAATGAGCAAAAAAAACAGGAATACAAACAACAATATACACATATATCTTCTCACCCTTCATCAAATCCACATCGCCTGAATTCCCAACGCCATCCAATGTTCCCGCAAGTTTTGCCGCTGTATTTCCAATGTACAAACAAGCTTACCAATTTACTCGAACACAATATCAGTCAACTAATCACAAAACGTTCACACACAGATGCTCAATAACACAAACTGCCAACATCTCTCACTTACACTCACCTCCGCACTCGCTATCACCTTCTATCTCCCTCTGTCTATCGCTCTCCGTGTGTGTGAGGGCCTCTCGCTCCATCCCCTCTCTGTCCCTATCCGTCCAAAACACATATACACACTTGCTCACAGGAACAGACACATCGAAATGGACCACATTCGACGGATCCAAATTCCCAGATAGAAGTGTAATGTGATGTGAATCACCTCAAGTCAAATCAGTAAGCAACATGCGCCTAGGAATGAGCACTAACACACACAAAACCAAACAACCAAGAAAACAAACGAATAAACAAACAAAAAAAACAAAAAAACAAACAAACAGACAGACAGACAGACAGACAAAGAACAAACACATACACACAGGCAGACACACACAATCAGATACAATGTCAAACACATACGAAAACCAAAACAAACACAAAACGCACACAAACACTTACATACACACACACACACACTAGTCAAAACAATCAATCAATTCCAAAGTCAAACAATCCAACCAATTTCGTATTTTTGAAGCGAACACAACAATAATAGCAACATCTATTAAAACCACTATTAATGCAAAAACAAAAAATACTATAACTGCCGCGAATACTACCAATACTGGCACTATTAGTACAAGTACTAATACTACTACTAATACTACTACTACTACTACTACTACTACTACTACTACTACTACTACTACTACTA
>LUCM01005451.1:0-17627 GCA_008360955.1 Fasciolopsis buskii
CTTCGGATGGTGCTAGACATCCTGGGTGCCCAGTATACCCCTTCACCACGGATGCCGGTGAGCACATAACCGTGTGCTTCGTATGCCGCCCCTGGGTGATTTGGAGTCAGAGTTTAGCCAACACCTATAGACTGGTTATCAATGGTCAGTTAACCCGGTGGAGGGCGCCGGGTATTTGCCTTCGTCCTGGCACTTTAGTAAGGACATCTCCACGAGAAGCCAGTGTGTGGGACTTCCTCAGCAGAGACCATTTGAGAAGCCAACTACTTGGAAGCATTTCGAGAGGCTCTCACGGCGGACAGCTATCTCAGAGCCCGAGACAATCATCCCGACCTAAGCATCTTGATTTCATCAATCAGGACTTTCTATTTATGTGGTTGAAAATTACGTTACCCCTTTTAATCATTAACTGAATACTGCTTATTACTGAACAAATACCAATAACTCTCTAACGAAATTACCTTCAAAAATTGAGACACTGATTTCGACCGACATCATTGATGAATCCATTCCTGATGAATCGAACGTCTTTAATAGGGATTGGATATTCCACTCATCGGTTGAATATGAGAAGTAAACCGAGGTCTTCGCTGCAACCAGCAACCTTTACCAACTATTTGACACCACGTACGCAACCTCGGTTGTCTTGGCGACCGTTCATATATCCCTGACCTCATTTTTACATTCACCCCGTTTATTCTTCAATGCCGCTTACCTATATTCTGTTGGACTCATTGGACCTTGGACTCATTTCATTTTCTGCTCTTAATTTTGGATGTTTCCTAACCTCACAGTCCGGACAGTTTTCCAACTACGATCGCCAAAAGTGCACTCCAGAGTTAGCCCTCATATTGCGCCACCCTTATCTTCCCTTCATCCATCAAAATACTTTCCCCTTCCACATGGAGTGACACTATTTTTGCAATCCCAAAACATGCGGACCTTTCTGACTAGATTATCATTGTCGCATCATTCTTTTGTGGTATCGGAAGTTTTTCAAACCGTTATTTTCGCCTAATGGTTGCTGAGTCAATCCCACTATGGATTCCGCTAGTGTCGTTCTGTGAGCAACATAGTAATAGCTGCCATCTTGCAAGCCTAGCCGGCTGAACTCGATAACCATGGAGAAACTGATTTGGTTCCGCAAGACATCCCCTCGGACGTCGAACGAGTTTGTTATGAAGGTCTGCTGTCGAAATTGTTTTCGTTCGAGTTCCGAACGGCTCTCTCCTCAGCATGCGACCCATCTCAGTCTGGGTCGAAAAGGTTCTGACTCAACCGTACCCTGCGGATGCTGATTTTCCCTAAAGTTCCATAATTGTCTTTTTCTTTCAGTTAATAATAATCTATACATTAATATACAACCCATTTCATTGTTTAGCTGATGACATCACTCTTCGCTGTTTCCGTCCTACCTTATTGTTTAGCTAGCAACTGCCAACGTCGATCACGATCGAACTGTTCTCAGCGCATCACTTGCTTCTAATCTGGGATGAATCTCTTCTTGAGAATCTACCAACCATTTGCATGTTGCGTTGGCGCCATACATGTCTTCAATTCGGTGTATTATAAATATATATAGCCCAAAAATTTACCTTATTTCCTCTAGTTGGGTACAGATTCCATTTCCTTTTAACAAACGGAATTATTTTTATTCTTTTGATCCAATGTTCCGGATGAAGTGCCGCGAATTCAATTTCAGCCCAGATGCGTTTTGCTTTTCCGATTAAACCAACCAGCTCTATTCAGCCTAGTACGATTCAGTCGGTCTGAATTACATTAAGAAGCTGACCACTAAGTGGTCACCTCGCATACCTGCGTAAAGAGTGAGTGGGCAAGAGCACGTTCGATTTGACGTTCACCTGCAAAGTAGCGGACATATGAAGCCAGGAGCGGTGTGAAAGACTGATAAACGATCCGAGAAGGATAAGAAGCGACGCGAAAAATATGAATAACGGCGGTGAACCTGTGGATGAATTGGGTGCACCGACCTCACAGAACACTGCAGGTCGTGTGGCGACTGAATGCCAAATAGGAGTATTTCATCAACTACCGTTTCAGCAGCGGCAACCCCAGATAGACAGCAAGTCTAGGTACCTCGAATCACTATCTGCAACACTGATCCACGTTTCAACTGGCCACCAGGATACCAGTAACTTTGCAACAAACAGCAACCTACTGGGAATCCCTGTCCCGATCAGTGAGTGATGAAAATTTCCAGTATCAAAAAACAGGACGCAAAAAAACCTTGAAAAGCGAATGGACAGAAGACAATGTGACAATTTCATAACAACGCGACTTTCAAGGTGGACTCAAAAAGTATAATTAAGATAATGACTTACGAGCACCGGGTCCGCTTGGAAATGACCAGGCACTAGGAGATCCTAAACTGGGTGAGGAATTTAACGGAAAACTTCGTGTGGTTGGACCTGCACCCGGGGCCCCGTGGATCGAGGCTCCAAGCGGATGATTAGTGGATGAGGCACCAAGGACTGCTCTTGCTCCGAGATTTGTGGCAGCCGCAGCAGCAGGAAACAGTCCTGGTGCGGGTCGATTAAAACTACGAAACAGGGAGGGGCCACTATCTACACCGGACTGCAGCTGGCCCAAATTTGTTCGGGATCCTGGTTGGTTTGACCCAGTATTGATATAACCGGGGTGATGAGGATTTTGTGCCCCAGTTGCCTGACCGCAAAAAGCCCCACTTCCGGCGACAAGTTGCGCGGCAGAATTTTGTTGCCAACGGGCTGTTCGTTCTCCCAGGCTCTCGTAATGAGATTCCCAAATCCCGGTCCCGTTCGGTGGCTCACTGGGCCAAACGTTCGATTCGAGTACCGAACTGGATGCAGATGCAGACGATGGTCCGATACGGCGTGCACCTCCGGATGAGTTCGTTGTCGCATCAAACAGACCTGGTGCACGGGCACCAGTGGCATTCACACTTCCAGCCAAGTTGGCTGCATCACCTGAGGCGGATGGAGAACTACATGCAGCGGTTGACGCTCCCGTTTCACCGGCCAATTCTGACAGGTCCCAAGGGGTACTTTGATCCACGGGATTCAACCCCCAAGGCTCGGTCGTATTCACCACGGATCGAATGGTTTCCTCCGGATCCGAGGAAGAGGAGAACAATGCATCTACTTCGGCACTTTCAATGCTAGTCTTTTTACCAGATTTATGGCTCACATTTCCATCTGCAGATGAGTCCAAAGATTTCGACCCGGGCACGACACCGGCAGATTGTCCCAATTGGCTTTCGCCAAAATCGGAGATCGGTTGAAAGCAACTGGCGGATGTGATGCCATTCCCTACGGCCATTTTTGACATGGGTAGGGAGAGGCCAGAACGATCGTCTTAGGGAATAATAATAAGGGCCAACAGATCAGGTGAGGGCGGAGTGTCTACATTAGACAATGCGTGATTCCAATCAAGAAACCAATGGGAATTTTTTAACCAAATCGATGTCATTATTAAAAGTCAATGCAGTTTCCAAATGGTTCGTTGTTGACAGACAAGTTCATGAGTGTACAGCTTGTCATTGCGGAGACCGCAGCAACAGAAAACAGAAATCAGTGCAAGACTGTGAAAACTAATACTGGAACTGTGAAAACCGTTAGCAGCATAAGTGGGATACGAGTACAACCGTTTTATGTTAATGGCATAATTCGGGAAGAATAAGCCTTGACAATTCTGAAATACTTTCAATTGTCATCCGGTGTACTGTTTACTAAAATTTTAGGCACATGATATAAATTAGTATTTTTCCTCCATTTTATCACCGGTACTGCCAGAGAGCGAGAACGCAGATGAAAAAGTAAGCGTGGTAGAATTAGAAAATCTAAAACGAAATCTCACGCATTCCGAGATACGATCATAATCCGTCGAGTTTACGTGTAATATGCATGCAGCATGAATACCATATGAAAGACATCCAATAAATTCTATGATCCATAGCGTGAACAGAACCGGCAGCTGTGACACCAAAACTCGAAAGTAACACTACCCTGTGTAAAGTCTCAAAAGGTGAGGCTTCGCAAAGCGCTGAGCAAACTCAGCCGAGTGATACCTGAATCAGTCCCAAAGGGGTGCTTCTATTGGACGGTTTCAGATTTAATGTAACACAGTTGAGTTATGCAATCAGTGGCCCTCTTGCAATCGAAATCCCTCCTCATTTACATCATTTCCTAATCAGAATATCCATATGATGGTTCGATATTCTTTCGTTTGCTATTTTCTCAAGCAGGGGATGTGACGAGGTAGCAACCTAGGACGGTGAACTATTCCAAAGTTAATGGTCCGGGGAACTGGAAAAACTACATGCTGAGTGCCTGCCGACATCAGTATCGTAAAAATGTTCAAACAACAAAACTAATCGTTTTTAGTTTGTAAGCAAGCAGTAACGTCAAAATTGTTGATGCAGTCTGATCGTATGCATACTACACAACTGGGATGTGGTATTCTAACAAAAGTCAGTCACATATGTAGTTTACCTGAGAGTAGGTCTGCTGATTCTGGACTAAGAGGCCAACCGCTAGCACCGGTGGGAAATCGGCGGTTCGAATCGGCACTTGGGACGGCGGAAGGACCAAGCAGGAGTTGTTGCTGCTGCTGACCAGTGATTGCACGTGGCACACAGGCAGTCGTGACATCTGAGCCGCGCACCGGCCAGCACACACTCGATCCGGAGCTGCCCGTCGGAGGAGCACCGGGTGCGCCAAGAAGGGAGTTAGTACCACCGGCAAACTGGGAGACGGACCACTGGTAGAAGGTATCCAGAAATGAAGAGATAGGACATTGTCAGATAGAAACCTCCGAAAATCGGATTGGAAGCAATAAACTAACGATAAAATAATGTTAACAAACAACTATTCATCGACATTATGTAAATGACAATTTGGCCATTGAGTAAACAGCATAAGTATGAGCAACTGTTTCACTGTTTTGACATATTGCAATCCTGACACACTTGGTCAACTTGTTGGGAGTATAAATGCCGAATATGATTAGGACAGTATATGCGCTTTGCCTTAATAAAACAGACCGATTTTGTTCGGAATGTATTCCATGGGGTATGTGAAATCCGCATAGCTAAGAGCTGAAAAATGTGACTATTTGTCCAAAGCAATAGAATCCAATGGATACCGAAAACCTTTCATATCAAACTACTTAACATTGTTTGTAAACAAAGCTCGAGTTAATGCAGTGTCACAATTAACAGCATATCTGCAGTTGCCTTATATAAACGATGACATAAACACGTATAGCAAACGCTGACGGCCACTAATGCGCAACCAAAAACCGTACTCCTTCCTTGACCTGTAGGATACAAAGCCATTCGATGAAGAGGCTGAGTGCAAACCGGTCCGCCTGTGGAGGGCAATCTACACAGAATCAACATCGGTTCCATTGTCGAGTGAACGCACGGTACCGAAGTTGTTTACTAGGCAACGCCAATAGGATACAAAGCGTTGCTTTAGCCTGAATACATGGTTCATTGATAACTAAGTTCAAAGAATGGGACATTATAACATTGACGAGTATGGAGGTATGATTTCCACAAAATCAAATGACTGGATCAGCATGAGTTTTCTAACTGACAACATCAGAATCAATGTCTTCGCTTGTACTCGATTTTCGAAGAAAAAGAAAGACAGCCCGTGTGGAATACTTCAAGGGTAAAAATTAAATTCATCTTCAGTGGATCCATTGGGAGTGTAAACTTAAGCGATACAGTACGGTTACAACGATGCACATGACCACCATTGGTATACTAATTAAGTGATGCGCCTGATGCACCTAACAAAGAGCGAAATACGAATTAGACCAGCCACAGAACTATGTGACTTCAATTTGGTCCAGCTTTTAAGATCACTAACGCAGGTTTTGGTTACTACGTCACGGCACCGTCTACTTAAAATAGAATAAGAACGAGAAACAGTGAGAGATCAAGTGCAACGCAGCGAGTTGAATAAACGCATGGAAAAGGAGAGATTTTAAGTGCAAGAACGCTATTATGACATTGCCCCATATCACTTATAGTCTCAGATAGTCGGTTAAGGGGCTCTCGCGAGCCACAATCGAGGTTCCTGATTAAACCTGTGTCAGTCCACTGGCTTTCACACCTTTCGCCCGGTCATCGACCAACCTCCATGAAGGGTCCGCCAATCACTACTAGTCCCGAACAGCGTGGTGAAGCACGCAGTCGATCTGCGGGCATGCGCAAAACGACACATCTTAACCCATTCCAATTCAGCGCTCAATTTCAAGACTGGTCGCAGGGTATACTACTTCACACATAACAGAAAATTCCCATATTATATTCTACCAACATTACGAAGACAACGGTATTCGAACACCAAAAGTTTTCGCACATCATCATCATCATCATTACCATCGCTCAGCGTTAAACAGCAAAGCAAGCCTCACTGACTTCTGCCCCTTCCCCAACGTTAAACGTTTCTATGAAAAGAGTGAATATGCGAACAGAACAGGGGGTGTACATATACAGGTGGGGAAATAAAAGAAAGCCGAAGTAGCCAGAAAACGGAATACGGTCTAAATATACAAACGCACTTTTTCAATGATTCTGATTCGACAGAAAATAACAACAGGGTCACCACTGTTCATTCAATGTCCCCAGGCAATCCCAGTGATGCTACGTTGAAATCGGTGACCGAAAACCTCCAAGCAACAAAAATCTTGGGTACGCAAACTCGAGGTTTCACAACCACACAACAGAAATGAGTGCACTGAGGCACACGACCTCCAAAAGCATCCTCCATTACCTTGTCCATGACAAAGTTGAACTAGGATGGCTAGGTGGGACAACCCTGTCGGACACCGCTAGTCATTTCGAATGAAGCTGTTAGTATACCGTATACTATCGAGACCGCAGGTATATAAGTACAATGCTCGCAACAGGTGCACGAACTTCGCCGGCATACCACTGCGATGGAGAACACTGAATAGTGCTGTCCGATCCACTGAGTCGGATGCACCTCTCAACTCGAGAAAACTACAACCTTACGGCAGCGGCGTGGCGTGTATCCAGCAACTACCGAAGAACCAATATCCGGTTGATGCAACCTCGATTTGGAAGAAATCTGGCTTGCTGTTCGTGGATATTACTCTTGCGAACTAATGTCAGACGGAATTTAACTAATCCCACGATGATTCGCTACGGTCACCGCGTGTGCTCTTCATGAAGGTGGATACAATCAGTGACACGCCCCGAGATAACAGAAGACGTTCCTTGTTCCAAATATCACGAAACAAAGAAGTAAGGGATTCATTAGGGCTCCTCCACCTAAGCTAGAAAGAACTGAAGGGCGTTCACCGGGACCGGACCCTCTTCTCCTCTTTAGGAGTCGAATATTCGACTCCACTTAGACATCCTGGGGGGTCGACACACTTCCCAGGGATTCGCGGCTGCGGACGCCGGACGAAATACGTTTAGCGTGTGACCAGTTAAACTGATCTTGAAATTGCTTTACCCACCGGTCGTCTTTTCCTGTCCTCCCTCATTCGATGGCATCTCCAGTCCTATCCCGCACACGAACTTCACTAACCGAAGTTCGCCGCCCACCGGCTGTCGACGGTAGTAAGCTTAGCAGTCTTTCATGGGTTACCTGAAGTGGGCTCGCGATATTTCGCAATCGTCTATCGAGAGTCGTGCCTTAACCTCCCACCAAGTTTTTCACGTTCATTCTTAAAGCTTACCGTCAATTGAGGCTATGGTATCTTACTCATCTCCTTGCAGTTGGGGAGCTGACGTTTCTGCTCCATTAGATCAAGCGACCCTTGTGAGACCCAGTGTCTTTGAAGAACACTGGATCTAGGCGAAAAACCTACCAAATGCATCGCCTGCATCGCATTAAGAAATCCATAGACTTATTCCACCCTAACTAGCTCGTCGAGATTCACAGTTCAACAGACAGTTTCTGTTCATAACTTGGCACGAAGGAAGGAATTACACACGTTCTACAGCCAACCGCATTCGCGGTTTGCGTGCCCGACCATCGTGAGACTGCAGAGAAAAACTCGCACTTTAAAAACTAAATGAATGGTCCCGAACAGATTTACGCACGCCATTGATGTCTCAGTAACGATCTACGGTTTCTACGACTAAAACCGCACCCACAATGCCAACTGTCACATGGCCGGTCTGACTCAAGAACTAACCTGATGAGTTAGGAGCTGCGCGTGAACTGTGCAACGCAATAGCTATTCGAAAATTCAGCGACCAAAACAGAAATAAACGCATTGGCGCATATAAGACCTGGACAAACCATTGCTCCCAGTTATCTGGCTCGCCAGGCTAGACAAGCGCGGAACGCACACACCTTTCAAAACAAGTATCACCAATGCAGGCAAGTTTTTACAACGTTGTGCATTCTAAAATCAACTTGCTGCATACATATTAGTCAGGCCAAGCCCATTGTATAATTTTTCCTGAACACCAGGCCGACGTAACGGTATACCATCGGGTAAAAAACTAGTCTTTTTCGCGTGTTACAGTTGCTACCACGCTGATGACACAAGTATTGCGACTTAACACAACCTAATCCTATCCGGCACACCGACTGATCACTCCCGTTCTTCACGGGCACAAACACAGACCCTGTTAGCCGAGACCTGGACAATCTAAAAGGACCGCTTTAGCTTTCTCAACTCAAAAGAGCATCCTAGTATGCATATATCGTCGTTGAACTTCCCACGAGCTCGGAGCTGCTTTCGCTCTCTTTGGAGGATATCGGCCAAGAAAACACTCCTGATGAGACACTGAAGGCCGACATTAGTAAAATTATTCTGACTGCGAAATCTCCTGATTCGTGATAATTCAACCATCCGACGCAGCAGGACCATCAAACACGGCACAGAAGATGAGAATCCATTAGTTCAGAAACTAAACACTGCACTAGGATAAATGGCGACCCGCACAAGAAGGAGGCGAGCAAGAATTCAAAGAAGACTGGACTCGGGTTTTGGAGAAAATAGATGAAGCCAGCAAGACGAATAAACAACTCCAGAATACACTAATATGATAGTGAAACCAAATATAGCGACAAATATTGGAAGCGATAGTATATCAATGGTATGCACATGAGGTACATGTTAATGTCGCAGCAAAAAAAAGATATTGGGATGGGAACGAAGAGGACAATTCAAAATACAAACCGACAGAAGGAAACCACAACAATTACTCAGTCTCACCAACGAACCCTACACAGATTGATATCGGCGCCCGATTAAGCAGCTCACCGACACTCTGAATCAGCTCACATGAATGCCTCCTATAACCCGAACTCACTTGGATCGAATAACCCGATGCGATACACATATACGACACGCCACAAGAACCTCGAATGAAGTTGCAGGGATCAAATGAAAGCAACTCTGACTGAACACCAAACACTATTTTTTATCAACCGAACTATCACGACCCACCCACACAAGTAAAAGGCAACGCTGTACGTTTCATATCAGTTGCGTGGACTTCTAGTCAACATCGCAGATCCTGCAAACACACGCCCTCTTCTCCACAAGATTCTGAAGAAAACAAAACGCCTCAAAAAAAATATTCTACCGCGATATCGTTCCACAGGAAATTAATATGATGCAAAACGGACTGCTAATTAAGAAGCCACTCAGTCGCCGCATATTCTTCAGTAGTTTTCTATATTAACAATTCAATGAATGTTCGCAACATTTCAACGAGCTATCATTGATGGGGTATACCAAAGCTGAGGGCAACGTTTATGTACAAGTACATGTGGATATGTTTAGACAAGAGGAGCATCTGGGTACGCATAGCTGACGGCGACCCAATAAGCCGCGGAAACGGTCCGTGTGCCTCCGGCAAATTTTATGTTAAAGAATCCAGGTACTATTCCTGCTTTATTATATTCCTGGCGGAGGGGCTTCTGCCCTCAGTTTAAGGTTGGCTCAGCCCAACTGAAAAGCTTATCAACCGCAATCACACGTTAGTTGTTCTTCTGTTGGACTGTCTTCGACGAAGAGACATGCACCTCTGTTGCTACAGATTTCGATTCTGTTGAGAAAAAATAATTCATAATCAAATTCGCACGTGCTAACAGTATGTGGATTGTTTAGACAAGAAGAGCATCTCGGGTACGCATACTACACGAGCCGACAATAACCACGAACCGGTCGTGTGCTCCGGGCAAAAAAATATATTTTGTTTTTTACGCATCAGATATACTTTCCTGCTTATATATTTCCTGAAAGGGCATTCTTGCCCTCGTTCTAAGGTGGCTCAGCCAACTGCAAAGAATTCATCTTCAAACGAATCACAGGTTTGTGTTTTTCTTTTTGTTCTTGCGACGAAGAGCTTCCAATGCACAACTACCTGTGCTACAGATTTCGGATTCTGTGGTGAGAAATATCATCATTCGGGAGTTGTGATACAAGTATGTGGTATGTTTAGAAAGAGAGATCGGGGTACGCCATACCTGACGAGCGACAATAACCCGCGGAAACCGGTAGTAGTGCTCCGGGACAAATTTTGTTTAGCATCAGATACTACTTCCTGTTATATATATATCCTGGGGCATTCTGCCCCGATTTCCTAAGGTTGCTCAGCACCCAACTGACAAAGAATTATCACGAAATCAACGGTGGATTAATTTTCTGTGCACTCTATCGACGAAAGCTTCCATGCACACTCCTGCTTGCCTACAGATTCGATTCTGAGTGGGATGTTTAGACAAGAGAGCATCGGGTCGCGCATACCCTGACGAGCGACAAATAACGCGGAAACCGGATGTTTGCTCCCGTAGCTCAAATTTTGTTTACGCATCACAGATATAATTCCTGAATAATATTATATATATATATATATTACTGATAATTATATATATATATATATATAGGTCTTGCCGAAACCCATGCAGTACGCAGCAGGCTAAAGAAACAAGCACTTGATTCCTTTCATTCAACAAGAACAGATCTTTTCGATAATAAGCCGTATGTTACTTAGCGACCAAATAGGTTAGAAATCTAGTCGATATCTTATTTGAAACTCTATACGTGTACATGAACCCTGACGTATTACGAGGCCGTCAGGAGGAACAAAATGAGCTGATTGAGACATGTGTTGTTAGAAATCAAGCATGACTAAGCGATAGGAGTCGATGGGCCCACCAACACCCTTCAGTAATTTTTTGGCCATGTTGATGCGGCATCCAGCATCCCTAGTATGAAATTGCTTCTACCTCACGCTTGCGAGACGCGTGGGAAAACACAACACTCCGTCTAGCTTTGAGCGAGTAATCCTTTTGATTTTGACAAGAGCTAAATCAGACGGTTTCTGATATGCAAGGTGACATAAAAAAACGAGCAATCACGGAAACAACGTCTGCTCACCTCACATCGACGTGCAACCAACTGGTTAATTTTCGTGATAATTATTATTTCCCGCTCAAAAGTGTCTGCTTGTCGACATTCTCGCTGATTTATTTTAACTTTCGGGGACAAAACACCCGACGGATTAGTCATTAGGTTGCCAATCGATGTGTTCCATTATGTGCATCACTTTCGCTTTCAAAATTGGATCGCTTTTTCCGCAATAGTGCACAAATCCTCGAGTGAATTGAAATTTCTGAGAATGGGAGAAAGCGTAAAAAATTTAGCTATTCTCGGGTACCACAGTGAGTGTGTACACGCCCATGACTGTGAAACGGTACATGAGAAGGTCCAACAGACCGCAGCAAATTTTCCCCATAAATTTCGACCTGATCCTAGTGTATTGGTTATCATCCAGATCGCTTCAACCGACGAGCAAATACGACGATGCATTCTCGTCATATTTCGTTTTCCTTTTTGACACAACTGTTAAGTGCAATCGACTACTTCCAACTGGATACACAGGCTCCTGTCAGTTTTGGAGAAGTACCTCGCACTTTGAAAGTAAAAAAACATGTCGGGCCTAAATACTTTAAATGACAAACTATTCAAAACTTGTTGCGCGTTGTCTTGTCACCCAAGAAGCGTTATATACAGAAATAGGTTTTGTTTCCGGCGAATCCTCCATTGACCGAGATTGCAAAACACCTCCCGTTTTGGTGTTCCTTCTCTTCGTGCATAAAAAGTAAATCAAGCTAACGTGCAGATTAAAACCAAAGGCATCCGAGAGTTAGATGTTCACGGATCGTTAGGTCCATACGACTTTTTTCTCAACTGAATCGGGGCCCCAAGAAAACGTGTGGCGTCCGAAGTCGAAAATAGCTATTTCCAACAGCTTCGAATACGTGAAAATATCGTTAAAGCTCAGCCTTTTACGACATCTCAACGCTTGAATTTGCTTGGATCTCATCAGAAACTTAAGGAGTTGCAGTATTCTTTATATACAACCCCGGCTCATTGATTTTATTAAGTTGGGGGCAGTTCTAGTTTCTCAGTTGATTAGCACCGGAAAATTGAAAAGCGAATCGAATCAGACTGCTTATCGCAACGTAACAGCAACTGCACCGTGTGTTCGAAATGCCTATCGAAGCACGCGTATTCAGAGTCAAGGGCAGTGCTCCAGTACAACAGACCAATTCGTAAACAGCTTCGCCATTTGTAGTCAATTGAGATGTGATCGATCTCGGTCTATTGTTGGCTCGAAGAGGACGGACGCAAGATAGTGTACCGGCGGTCCGAGCCCCTAAATCTCATACCAACGAAAAATAACCTATGGTCGGAAAATGGGGGCAGCAATCGCCCTTCATTTTCTGGACGAAATGAACGGAGACAGAAAAGGCCGAAAATGCAGATGACTTGCAACCTTCGTTCTTCCCACGCCCAGCCTGTGGTTCGTCGATTTCAAGAATTATGGGTGACTTCTGGCCCTGCCCCGGGGTGTTTTCGACACCACGGAAATTAGATGACCGGAATCACAACTTTTGTTCTCTTCACCACTAATCATTTGATCATCAGTGATCAACATATCACCAGAACGATGAATCGGTCTCGGTTCACAAGGGCCCAATAAGTATATCCCTTTTCTGTCTGAGCCCGCTTGGATGTTTCCCCTTCGTATTTCCGTCCTCTAGTTGGTTACTATATGCATGCATAAATACAACTGGTAGACATGTTCAAAATTTTGATTTTGTTTTTCTACCGTTTTAGCTATCGAAATCCGGGTTTTCCGGACCAGGTCCTGGAACTCCAGTTGATAATCTAGAACTGTCGCTTCACGTGTTTCAGCAACGTGAAACTCAAATTTTGCAAACAATTATGCAACTGCATTCCAAACATCAGGTGAGACAAACATCACGTCGATAGTGTTTGGTTTAATGCATCTAATGCTCTCTCTTTCCCATTTTCGTTTCTGTCGCCACCCTCCTCTATTGTAATGTAAAAAATGCACCAGTGTAATTTTGACACACTGACTGAGATCGCGTTAGTTCCATGTTCAATTCAATCTTCTTGAAATCGCCCACCATGGACTAGTGTGCTCTTTTTTACTTTACCGCAGTTTCTTGTAGGTTGAGAAAAAAACATAGCCAGCTTCGGTGAACAATGTGCCCTCACGGATCTTTCATTCCGGTCTAAAAGCCCTGTCAACTAGTTAACCTGAGACATTCAATTACCCGATCAGTCTGAGTAAGAGAACAAAGCCATGAGATCTGGTGTGAATCAGTAATCGTGATGAATCGCAAGAAAGTTAATAAGTCGTCATGCAAAAATAACCAGAATTAGTTGGGTAATTATCACTTCCAAACTGCTCGCGGCCATTATCCCCCACTAGCTATCTTATATTTAAAGTGGCGATTTGTATTCTACCAGTTAGTATCTACAATGCCAGGAGGTGGTCAAGTGGACTAAACGTCTGAAGTCGAAAATGTCAGACGTTCGAAGCCCAGTTCTGTTGGTCACTTTGGTGGTAGATGGCAACTCGCTTCCGCTCAGCTCGTTACCAAGTCTGGACTTATTGAAATCTTTGTTTCATGTTAACCTAAGTGTCATGGTCAAGGTTGCCGCTTCCCCTCCGGTGTAGTGGGCCTTGGTGACTATGGGACATGTCTCATCCACTACACTCATGCTTTGAGCGTGCCATAAAAACTGCACCATGGCAAGTATGATCAGGCAATTGCAAATACCCAATGAAGATCAGAAAGTTGCGGAGAAAATCCACCAAGAGCATGCAGTACTACTTACTTGGTTAGACGCGGAACCACCACTGCCTTCGGATGGCGAGATCGGAAAGCTTGAGGCATTAGAATCAGTTACTCGGGCCGCATCGAATATGGGAGGGGGCCACATGTGACCCGGCTGTTCACCAGTCCCGACGAAGTTGTCAAAATCGGTATTTAGGTCTGGAAACCGGGGAAAAGAATAGCTGTTAACATGTTCCATTTAATTTCAGCATATAGGAATAGCCGACCGAATGAGAATGCGTCACCGTGAGTAATTCAACCATGGAAATGGGGTGATAGAACCTCCTGTTCGGACTAATTCACTGACCTTCGATGGCGGTTTCGTCACGCCTGGCTGAGGAGAGGTCGACTGAATTGGAATTTTTGCAATTTGTTTGCCAACGATTTGATGAGCAGGGACCCAGAATTCCAGTGCCTGTGCTTGGTTTACCTAGATTCACCAGGGGAACGGTAAAAATGTTTGAGCGGTTTTCTGTCATAATCCAACCACTTTATGGCTTTCTTATGACCGTAAGAACAGCAACCACGAACAAACGAGCGCGACGGGAAGACAACCCATGTTCATGATGGGTGTTTTGAATTATATCATACTTTCCCCTTATTTTGCGCTAAGTTAATGCCAGAGACGTTGACAAGCGACGAATTGATGCGTGTGCACAGACTGTCCAAATACAACGTCAAACACTTCATATATGAGTTCTTTAATCAGCTGACCATCAAAATCAAACATTCGATGTTTCTTCCGTGTCAACAAATCCAATGAACATCGAGCCCACTTGAAGAGCAAATAAACGCGTATTTTGGAATAAGCTTTTAAGGACGACTTGTTTGAAATATAAGATTAAGCTCTTAATTATGCGAACCATGACCCGCGCAAAGATAGTGTTCCTAATTCAGTATGATCAAAAGCGAAACGACTGGAGGGAAATGCTTAGGATTTAAATAAGCTAATGATACTCTCGAACAATTGCATCATGTGGCAACAATTATTTGGGACAATCCCCGTGGATTACAACGAATCAAAGTCCTTGGTCAATCCCTGAAAGCCATCAACCCTTCTTAATAAACAATAACCCAGAAAGACAAAACGGTATTCGCATTTTACCACGATGGGGACAACAACATCTAGCGGGAAAATACGGTCAACTTTATGCAAACCCATCAGACGCATCTAAAAGTCTTCTTACATCTAATGATATATGAACCATAATGGATGCTTAGCATCCAGTTTACATCTGCATGAGCCACGCTATTGATTGAGCGGAAATGTGCACGCCTTTTACTATTTGCAGGACAAATGGATGCAATGGAAGGGGCATGCCCCATGGCCACTAGGGCCGGTTACACAAGGGAATCGATAACCATGACCTTGAGAATCAGTGGTACAGAGCCACATTAGTTCACAATAGGTCGGAGGTGATAATGAGTTGGGCAACGGCTAATTGTCATTTACAATCAGGACGTTATGATTTCATTATCAATAACAGGGTCAATTTCAAGCTTTGACTCAATTCAAGACAACTTTGGAGGCAAAATCAAGTTAATTATGAACAAAATCAAAAGCAACATACCCGGTGTGCGACTCCATGGTGTAATGTTATTGGTTAAAGTAGCACCAGCACTGCTAACTTGGGACATCAGTGTCTACAACAACGATGAAGGCACTAGCAACTTCTCCGGTCGTAAAAGTGGCACAAGCATCCAAAACGTGGAGGCTCAGCTGATCGTAGACTTCGGTTCACTGATGCTTATAGTTTCCTGTTGAACGAAGAAATAAAACATCCCAATGCATAAATGGCATCCCTTGCATGGAGACTGAAAACAGTTGAGTAAGGTTAACCATACTGACTGTAATGAGGTACAGTTGGTACAACTGAGATCGCAATTCCCTCGTAGGTAACGCCGAGAAGGATGGAGAAATCGCTCGTGAGCAGATTGGCACTCCGACGATCCGATGAGCTAGTTTACCATCACTAACCGGCCATATCACCCCGATTGGTGATGAAACATTTGCGATCTAAACGCCAAGATCAGCGATTATAGACCCATGAAAACCAGCGACCTGAGCTATGAACAATACAAATTTTTAAATATATTGAGACTAAAGGAATAATTATTCTTCCCTCTTGATTACCTAATCATAATGACGTTGAGAATGAACGATGCGGTTGATCGTAATGAGTGGAATGGATCTAAACTAAGAAAGGATTTCGTAAACTTCGAAATTCGCGCTTCGTCTCTGCTGCCTAGACTGTTAAAATCTGGTTAGAAGTGTTCTTACCATTCGAAATAGTATACAACCAGTATACACGCCCTGATCTGTGCATAGATCTTGTATCATGAGAACCGTGGTGAAAAATGAAAACAACGACAGAGGAGAAACAAAAAAAATGTTGCTCCATGTACCACGCCATAGCTCAAATAGTCTTTCAAAATATCGATAGACCCCTGTCACCCCTCGTTCCTTTGTACTATTCTGTCGCCTAGTCCAGAGTAGGCCTGTCTTTCTGCGACAAAAGGCCATCCAAGATACCATTGTTCTGGGTAAGCCAGTGAGCAGCATAGCTAGTAGCGCCATGAAATAACCACAAGCGAAAGAATTCACAACATTGGTTTATACAGATGTCATAGCTTGCAATCAAGGGCAGAAACGCACCTTATCTGACAGATCCTCAGATTGCCGATGGCGAAATGGCCATCGGGTTGTAGGCTAACCGAACTTAAAGTGGGCTCAGACGACTGCTCAAATAAAATGCCAAAACACCACGGCGGCACTTAAAAGAGTAACACGTGTACCTATCCACAAAATAACGTCTTAGTCCAACGTGTCTCGGAAACTGCGCAGGAGCAGCCGATTTGTTCGGAGGAAAACTGCCTTGAACGTAACGCTTGATACCACAACAGTCAAGGGCACAATCTCGAATTAGTAGGCCTAGGCTGGACCAAAATTCGTACAACCTCTAACACAGAGAACCCAAGCAGCATTCCCAATTTTAACTAGAGATGTTCACATTAGATATGATATATTTTGCAATCGGATTCGACGCGAAGGAGTAAACCAATGTAAAAAAATCACAACACATGCTAGTTCCTCCATTCCTCATCCCGACATCACTGGCCATCAATCGAAATCTAGGAATACTCTGCGGACTTAGTACTATCCGGTTGCCCAAATCGAAGTAAAGCTGACTTATGGTATCCTACACCGAGCCCATGACCAAATGGTGTGACCCAAAAGGCAACAGGACGATCTGATGACCACGTAACCCACTGGGGACCGCCGACTGATTGTTCAGTTCATGCGCCCTTCGGATGGTGCTAGACATCCTGGGTGCCCAGTATACCCCTTCACCACGGATGCCGGTGAGCACATAACCGTGTGCTTCGTATGCCGCCCCTGGGTGATTTGGAGTCAGAGTTTAGCCAACACCTATAGACTGGTTATCAATGGTCAGTTAACCCGGT
>LUCM01005453.1:6806-17862 GCA_008360955.1 Fasciolopsis buskii
CTCTAATCAAATCTACGGTATTCGCGGCCTATTTGAACGATTTTTCAACTAAATATCTCAGAAGGAACATGCATTCTCTTGCGTAACTAGGCATTTTCACTTATTTTTGGTTGCGATTGGTGGGATTTGTGGAACAACTGTTGCAGTTGAAACACGACGCAACGAGCATTGTTCGTCACTTCGTTCACGGCAGCATAGCTTGAGAATAGACAATTTCAATCAATTATAAACTGGTTTTAACTAACAATTTGCATTAATTGGGTCTAGGCGATAGACTGCATGACTTTGTATTGCGGTGATTTGCCGTTAGACTTTCGTAAACATTTTGTGTGATGAATTACGTTATAGTGAATTCAACCATTTCCACACGATGACATACGTCACCTGGAAACGCTTGTCATGTGAACGTCAAGCATGACGATCGGAAGGCCGATAATCTGAACTTCAAATAATATCATTTTCTTAATTTATTGATGCTTCTGTTAATTTCCCTGTTTGGTATAGCTCACTCTGAAATTAAGTACTAAGTGTGCGCCGAATAACCTTCGCAAATTCGAGGAAGAACCACCCAGTTGAAAAAGAAGGGAATAGCTGAGGAAATCACAAAGTCACTGATATGTGAAGGCAATCGGATTCCCGCACCGACTTGGCCGATCTTGAACAACCTTTAGCTAAAAGTGCATTTACTGGTCCATGGCACTGCCTCATTCGGACTGGCGTGAACTGCGTGACTCTCGTTGAATGTAGACTTCACGATTTGGAATCATGCTTCATGTTTGAACAAACACAGGACATTACGTTTGTCCAAACTGAGTTTAGGGTCCGATTCGAATATTTACGCTTGTCATTCGTGCACAAGCGATAGCAAAACCAGTGACTCATTTGACAGATACTAGATTGAGCTCAAAGATTAGATGGAGACCGTGTTTTCAGTTGTTTTAGTTCAGAAGCAACGCGTTTTTGAATTGTTTCAACACACGACACTTCTTAAAGCGACATTCTCTCATGGTCTTTCAACTCCTTCTACTTTGTATTGGATCACCACTGCCTGTCGGCATCATTTTCGGTCGACCAGAGAGAGTACCGTTTCCTCCACTCACCACTACATCTTGTCGGCGTATCGTGGTTTATAGATGTCAGTCTGCTTGCATGGAACACACGCGTATGAATGCTCGTGCCCGCGCAAACCCATGATCGAATTCGTGAGTGGATCTAACCAACATGAGCACAGACAATGGGATTCGATGCGCCGGCGAGACGGAAATGTAATGCGGACATGGCGTTGTGTGACAAGGGCCTTTGACCCGGCCACAATGCACGCGGATTCGAACTGTTCATGACACACCGAGGCCAACGAAGTTGCAACAGGCGGACTGGTCAAATTTCCTGAATACTTTTGTAAACGTTGAAAAGTAGTCTAATAATTTTGATAGATAGCAGGAGAAATATTGCATATCATTTTCACATGCAGCTTAAGTGTATTTTGGATTCACTTTCCTGCCAGAAATTGTGGAATGCCTACTTGTCCGCTTTATTTTACTCGCCAGATAGCAAGCATGCGGGAGAGTTTCGTTTGTTCCGTAAGTCAATAGAGGAAACAGATTCGTCTCACCGGCATTGAATAGAAGCTACTCATCAAATGCTGTTCATACAAAATTTCATCGGATCGAAGCAATCAGGTAGCATTTAACTGCACCCGGTGAGCAGATTCTAGAAAATGCATTTTGTTATACGTTTAATGGCAACTACAAAACAAAGACATCTACATTTATTTAGTATTTCATTCATTTGTTTAATGACCTTAAGCAGAAACTGAACTTCCTTTTCACTCAATAACGAATGCGCACTTGGAATAGATTTGCCCTGTAGCATTCAACTGATGAAACTCTCGTGCTACGTGAACACAACAACAGCAACAACGCTGTACTCACATCTTACGGGAACAAATCTGCTTTACTGAACTGCAGGTGTATGTTTGCAAATTGCATTCAACTTACCCGTTTGAAGCCTTGATATATGACTTGCAGCTCTTTTCGACTGAACCGTGTGAGGTTTTCCAACTTTTTAATAGAAATTGGCTTTGCCTGGAGTTCCGGCGCGCTCAAGTCGATGCTGGACAAGTCTACAAATTAGAGCAAACGGCAGAAAAGTGTTGGCCAATCCATAATGATAATATCGAACACGATAAAACATGCGGGTTGTTGTGAAAGAAGGACGAACCTCTAGGCGTGGATATGACAACCGTGCGTTAAGTCTTCATCTTGAATTCGGTTGAACACGAGCGACGATCTGGGAAATCGGTTACTGCTGACAAAGCAGCGTTTCTCACGGATGTGCTTCAAGGGCGCTTCTCGGTTACACTTTTGAAGTAATCTGAGACGAAATACCAGTTGCTTTGGTTAACCCATTAACTAAAGTACCGACAACAATGATTTCGTCTTCGTGTGTTGAAATAGTGCTGATGGCCACCTAACTTCGAACGCAAGTCTGTTATATACTGATCCAATCCTCCATGAATGTGATCGTCATTAGCTGTTTGCTCGGTTTTGCTGTTACACTCACAGATGGGTTTCGGATAAACCCAGTTTTGAGAGGATCCGTCGCCCACTGTGTTTGGTAAATGAGCGTTCTGGAATTGACAACGAGTAGTGGTCCGTCTAAACAGCTTCATTCAAAGTAGTCGAGACATCATCTCAGGCGCGTAGGGCAACATTCGCCCGACTTATGCTCACCAATTGGGCAGTCCATGCAGAATTGGTCAATTTTCTGTGAAGCACTAAATATTTCGAGCGATCTAGCTCGGTAGGAGGCCGCTGAGTAGGGGGCATAAAGCCCGAGTCTTTGTGGACATAATACCTGCTTTCTGCACTGCATGATAAATAAACTGGTCGTTGGTTTGGTACGCACATCCAAATCCGTTTTAAATACTTCTAGATACGTTTCTCTCACTTGGACTACAAAACTATTGTGTGATTACAAATCAGTATTTGCAATATCGAAGGGTGAAGGAGTGTGCAAGAAATTCAGAATAGATTAAATAAAAACTGAATTGATTGGAACATCTCACAAATGCTTCCGTTTTCCCCTAATGGATGACGACATCTCGAAAGCAATGCTCACATTAGCGGAAGATGAAAGTCCCAGTAGAAGTCACATTGGTCGCACCAATTTCGGTTTACTATCCGTCTTGTTACTAACGGTTACTTGATAGACGACTTGCCACTAGGATTAGGGCTGAAAAGACATTCTTTGCCGAAACAAGTGTGATCATGTTGATTGTTGTCTGAATGACCGGGGAACTGGGGTGAGCCCTATTCACAAAGCGACACAAACAAGTCCCACGTCGTTGCTGACATTTCCGCTAACAGCAGGATATTTGAAGAACTCCAACTAACATTGCACATTCCACATTCATGGAATTGGCATAAACCAATCCGCATTGCATCATTCGTCTTCGCTATTCCCGACGTGTACCGTGGCACTCTTGCAAATATACAAAGATATCCAACTTCCCAAGGCAACACGAACCATTCTGATCAGAGAAATCCGTCAAGCGAATTGCAATTACTTTAAAATTACTAAGCTGGTTCCGAAATAGATACAAAACGTCGGGAGAACACATTCAGCCTGACTGCACTTTAATTTTGATTGTGCCGAATGCAGCGGCGTACTTCAAACCCAACGGATCTTGAACTGACATAATTTGTGATTCATTTGGATCCAATCATCAACATATACTGTCAGAAGAATTGCATTCATTCCTTACGGTGCACAGTTATCAGGTCTTCCAGTTTTCACATACTTAATTCGTTTGTAATGACCAGCAGATGCAACTAGTAGCAGAAGCTTTCACATCAGCGTTGATGTTATGTTGTAGACGTCGTTTCTGCCTTCTGTCTACGTAAAAATTAACTTTTTATCTTATCTGTTTTTATTGATGGCTACTGCGAGACTGTCGGGGTGTCATAGGCACAAAATCTGGTTCGACTGAGCACACGGCTTCTTGACTGTGACATGTATTTCCAAGCAGAGACCTGTTCCACGGCATTCTGAGATTTCCTCACTCTCGTGCTTGGTGGATAGGTGAACTGTAATTGCCAGTCAACTCTCCTGACATCTCCAAGATAACAGGATTCATTCTGATGTGAGAAATCCGTCAAGTGAAATGCAATTAAAATAAGCTGGTTCCAAAATAATTGCGCCATTTTAGAAGGACATCTTTCCCAGCCCTCCATCTACAAACAGCTTCGTGAATCTATCGTTTGCCCACTGGTATGTTTCATGCTTGTTTCGTTTCACGGAGCAGCATAAATATTGCACGTCCCTCAAATGCATGGCACACACACACACACTCGATCATTGGACCATCGTGTATCAGTCGACCTGGTCATTTAACATTCTCCTACGAAAACCTTTTGATTTCAATAGCTATTAATTGTTCCAAGAGCCCCATTGTCAGTGCAAAATAGGGGATACGAGGATACGGAGTTCCACTCAACTATCTTGCACAGAAGTCAATATTTTGAAACATTTGTCTTATAACCTGGGGACCTGGAAAACTGCATCGGATTTGTTGCACTGAGGTCACCGTATCACAGCCGCTGGTCATGCCCTCCGAGGGGGTAATGATCAAATACCGACGCATGTTTCTCCATTCTCTGAATAAAAGGACCTCAAATGTAGTTGGTGACATGCATACTTTGCTCCATCGCACCCGAAGTTGGATTGCTCTCAAGAAAACAAGTTGTCCAAGAGTTGTCACTCAGAATGAAATATGAGGATAGCAGGTTGCTCGCCGTTTGTGAGGCATTTGCACAAAAAATCTAATGAAACCTAATAATAATCTATAAAAATCTACGTTTATTAATCGAGTCTGCCATTTCAAAAGTATCCTGCAAGACGATTATAGGATGGGATGAGATATGGCATAGCTATTTATCAGAAAAAAGCGACGAAGTCAAGCGAGAAGCGAACAATTTAGATGAGGGTGAGATATAAAAGGACGCAGCCACGTGAGAATGAAAATCAAAATAGACTATTGAATGTCTGCAATGCAATCTGTTTCTACCAAGACGCATAAGTCATTCACATCTAATCATAATAAAGTAAAAGAATTTGGACCCGACATACGATCAACAATCCGCCTGGTTTCATAAGACTTTATTTGAAAATATCACCGAAAATCAGTTAACTAAGTTACTGTTATTTAACAATCATTAAACACAGGTTACTTTACTCGGAAACATCGAAGTGCCTCTGCCTAGAAAACAGGTGTCATTTGCTCTTGAATGCCGCGAGAAATACCTTTGATAGTTTATACTCCCTTTGAGGTGAACCACTGCTTGAACCAAACTGCAAATTTCACTGTCAGAGGAATGAGAAGAAGAAAGAATTTGTGAAAGAATATTCGAATGATCAGGCATTGCTCGAAGTACTAACACATGGGGACATACTTGAACATGTTATGATCGAAGACACCTTAGACAGTGCCGTATTTCTTTGATCCCCCTTACTGGATAGGCAAAAACAAGTTTAGTTCATTCATTTCTATCAAAAATGCAATATCCCAACCACGGCATTATGGAGCTAAGATAGCCAAAACTTTAAATTGACTGGGAAGAAACGAATGGCAATCAAAAAACAGAGCCAAAGGCCGAGGGGTAACAAGGAGCAAGAGCGAATTTACTTCGCACATCCATCGAAATAAACTGAAGCAAATTGCGGAAGTGATGCGGTTCCGTTTTCACATAACTTTTGAGCCTGTATTCAAATTAAATTGGCTCGTTCGGAAAATTTAGGGGTGAAACGAATTCGTCAGATCCAGTCAGTTACGTTAAGTTGCACTCGGACGAAGTGGAACCGAGGAAACAAAAAACCTCCGTGATCGACTTATATTTTAGGGATGGATTAAAAGCAGTAGCAATGCACCTACTGAGGAGGGCGGACAGAATATCCGAGTGTAAACTTATGCTCAGTTCGAGAAGGTGTTAGGTCAGACCAGTTGAATCGGCAGCTGAGTCAATTTTCAAGATCCCGTAGTCTGGGAGATTTCCTACAAAACAAAACTGTTGAAATCCTAGGTCAATCGCTGTCCCATTTTCGGACGACCGAAGGAAAACAGTATGCCGGCTGAGAGCATCTCCGTCACACTCTGATCGATTTAATTTTTCCATTTAGTCTTTCCGATCATAATGAAAATATTGCTTGTTCAAACCCGATTGCATCCGTAATAATAAGAAAGGATAAGAATATAATATGTATTTTGCTTCCAAACGTCAAAATTGAGCAGTAATTAACGGAGTAATTCAAGGATGCAGACACGTACACAACATGACCAGATCAGTGTGCCCAAAGAATTTCAGTTCTATTTGTTCTAGAAGGGTGGATTATAAATCCACACAGTACCATGTTGAGAATTCCGTGACCTAGGCCTCAAGCTTCGAAATCGGACAGAAGTTTCGGAAGTCAGAATGAAACAAGGAGAATTTCAGTGAGCACTAGACAAGAAAATAAGACTGCGGGCTTGGAGTGGGCTAAACACGGGGGTAGTCAGGCTAAAAGAGCAAACATAACGCAGTATTGAAAGCCACCAATGCAATCTGTTCCTATCCGGCCGGATAAGTCATTATCATCCATTCATCATATGGATCTCATATTTCACTAGCAATCTACCTCTTTTACCATTAAACAAATCAAATCTATCATTGAAAATATATACATAATATACTGTTATATAACACTCATTAAACACAGGTTACTTTACTCGGAAACATCAAAGCGCCTCTGCCTAGAAAACAGGTATAATTTCCGCTTGAATGCCGCGAGTAATACCTTTGATAGTTTATTCCCGTCGTGGTGAGCCACTCCGAGGACTAAACGGAATACCTCAATGTAAAAAGAACAAGAAAAATAAAGCATACGGAAAACAACAGAGGAGTGAATGGAAATTAACTGAAGTAAAACCAAACACGGAGAGATTTCTCAGCCCCGCAACGCGCTAATGACGAGTTTGGAGAAAACTTTTAAAAAAATCAAAAAATCCACATTCACGTGTATTGGAAATAAACAAAGATCGAACAAAACGAAAGCGATGAACAACAGTCCCGCGAACACGAAGAAAACGGATTGCATCAAGAAATTCTAAACTGCTCACAATGATCTATCCACCACGACCTAAATGTAAAACATATTCGCAGAAATCAATGCGAGAACATAAAAAAGAATTAGGAAATCGCCTTTCTAAAGAGGTCCGGTCAATGCGCTGTGCAACAATGAATCTCGTTCGCATGAAACTCATCAATTTCAATATAACGGTCATGCTTTATATGAATACATCAACCAATTCTGTTCCAATGAATCGATCTGCAAAACACCGTTCATTCACGTGCGAAACAGAAGCATGTTTGTCTTGTAATTCCTAACTGTCCGTCCAATACCAGTTGCCTCGTGCGAGATTTTGCAGTAGACAATCCTAAAGCCATATGACTGAGATAAAAAAATATAAGCATATTCCGAGATATACAAGTTCCACCATGCGCAAATAACACCCGTGATCTCGCCTTAGCATGCAAAATACCCGAACGATTAGACTGAGCTCGTAACATGCAGCTGGGAATTTTCCCATGAGTGAAATGAGATGGATCCTGATAAATTGCACGAAATATTGATAGATTCATCAAATGACGGGAATATCGGAGAAACATGTTAGATTTACAGCAAAGCGACAATGTGGAGGTTGAGAAATCCTCATGCTAGGATAACAGAAATGAGGATGATGGTATTTGCGAACCTGTGCGGATTGTTTGCCAGTCACACACAATAAACGCTGACCAAATGAAATTTACCTGCTTGATATTGACAATACGAATGTTTCTGTGTCGTCCAAACACACCTGTGCGATGCATACATTGTTATACCGGCAGTTGCCAGCATTCGTGATTTGGAACACCCGGGTATTGATTAAGTGATTCAACTCGAATCTACCAGCATTGATAAGTGAGAAGACCGTGTACGAGATAAGCCATGGACCGACTTACAATCCACATGTATTCGAAATAATCACTTATCTTCCATCAAATTGACTGGTTCTCTTAGCAAAGGCAGTTTCCTAATCTTGTGACCTTTTTAGATTCAGTACTGAACGAGTCACGTGATTAGGCGTGGTCAACGCTTAGAGAAACTTCCATTTTTGCTTCATACTCAAATGTTACAATAAATGTTATCATTCCAAAGCACTAAATCGATTTGATCAGATGGCCTTGTTCCAGACTAAACCAGTATGGCTGTCCAGTGAAATGAAATGGTCGGTGGAATACGCCAGTGTTCATCTAGGGTGCATTAACGAATACAGATATTTCTCCAACTCTGTTCATTCTGTTTTGGCAAGTGTTACTTAAATTCTAACTTCAGCGTTTTTCTTTTATCTGTAATGCGGGAAATATTGACAATGCAGGTTTTCGGCTCAGCCGTTATCTATTTTATTCATGTAAACCACCAAATCGATTAGACTGAGCTCGTAACATGCAGCTGGGAATTTTCCCATGAGTGAAATGAGATGGACCCTGATAAATTGCACGGAATATTGATAGGTTCATCAAATGACGAGAATATCGGAGATACATGTTAGATTTACAGCAAAGCGACAGTGTGGAGGTTGAGAAATCCTCATGCTAGGATAGCAGAAACGAAGACGAGGTTGGTTTGTCACAGTTAGATACAAATAAATACTCGCAGTTCTCACCTACATGCTCAGGAAGAATGGAATGGATGGTCGTTCGACGTTCATTGAACTACAGCACAGAATGGTATCTACTGTTCTCTCTACGGCTACTGCAAAATCGAGATAAAAGAAAATGTGTCATCGACCATATTTTTTGTATGATACCCGGCTATGTTTTTCTGAAATGCCTTGCCAGTGCTTTTGAGCAAGACAAATTCTGAATGTCCAACTTAGATTTTATTGATTTTGATGACTGAAATAAACCAGTGAGTTTCTCATTGCTGACCCATCACCATGGACAACCACATGAATGTGTCGGTCATTTCCGAATTGGAGTAATGGTTTCTCTTCTAAAGCAGCGTGAGCAAAGGTTTTCGGGATATGTCACACTTGCGGAGGCAAGATGTTTCGTTCAAACAAGCTATCTATTTGAAAAAGTAGCAAAACCAATTTCAAAATTCCGAATGGAAAAATAAGAATGACTCTGTTTCTTCTGAACGCACCTACATTCAATTGAATCTCTCGCATAACACCGGGATTCGTATTTGATGTGTGATATTCTAATCGCAATATTGCTCGAGCCGTTTTTCAGCGTAATCGGCGCTAAGGAAGTGCGATCACGTCGGGAAGTTTGATTTTCAACTTATTGCAAACTAAGTTGCAAGTACAACTGGCTGGAGTGTAGCCCGGGACTTCCAATAGCTCCAGAACTGTCACAAGCAGAAGCGTTAATTAAGATGCAGATCGATGATAGGTGACGAAGAACACATGGAGGAAGAGTAACACGAGGTCAAAATGCAATGCCTAGAACCGAGAGATCGATGAACGATATGACTGGTGAATGCTGCACAGAGTGGGGAATATTCACTTTGGTTGGTAATGAGTATACCAGTCACATATGTTGCCTTCTTATTAAAACGTACATTAAAACCAAAACTTACTTGAAAATGGTCAACGTTTACCACAAGACAAAACCATCGAGAAATGTCATACAATCAGGAATAGGCGCCTAGTTCAATCTGAACATAGCACTACGTTTTTCATTTGACAAAGCTTCTGTCATCCCGAACAAACTTGCCTCTTCCACTGGTCCCCGGGGTGACGTTCTCTGAGGCCGGTTTTGTTCTATTTTTGATAGGTCAGTTATCCTTTCCACCTCGAATCGGGCCGTGGATTTTTCGAACGTAAAATGTTATCTGACAAACAATTTTGATCAGTGCTTGTGGAAATCGATGGCCGTTAATATATTGGACGACGGATGGTTGCCGTTCTTTGGGTACCTTCAATTAGCCGATGAAGTGGTTTCACACATACACAAATGATGCTGAAAATGTCATGGAATGGCAAAATTTGAAACACACAGAATGGTAAGTTGTTTGCCATTTTTAATAAACTGGTTTAAGGTTATCAAATTCGTATCTGTCAGTTTTCATTTCTTTGAAAATTACCACTGAGCACATTGAGAAAAATAAGTTGGCGAACAAGCTCGTTTTCAATGATTCGTACTCATGCCATTACAGCACCATATATCTTGACAAAAATTTTCACTATAGGAAGGATTGGATTAGTCAGATACAAATATGAGTGGGAAAGGGATTTGTGGTGTTACATGCATAACCTGAATACACAGGAATGTGTTGTGTTAATTGTTTTGTTGTCTAGGGTTTGTATTAGGACGGAGGGTGGGCCAGGGGAGTTGAAGCGCAATCACAAATTGTTTTTGAGAACAAAGTGGAGGATTGTGAAGACGGATTGCGACAACTTCCGCAGTGCTCAAGAGGCGACACTTTGCCAACCTGGATTGTTGACCTCTGACCTTACACAGGGTCCGGAAAGCTTGCGTCACATTCACGGTGTGGTTAGTCTGTGCTAGATGTGAAACCACTGCGCTATTAAATGACTTAATTGTTCCAGTGCCTAACCATGCCGGGTGGTGCTCACGGATACGTTCAGACAAGCGCCTGGTCGTGCGGTCGATGTACATTGTCCCACAGGAACATGTGAATGAATAGATAAAAAACGAGGCTGCAGAATCAGGGACTTTGTCTTTCAACCATAATGACACTACGGGGCGGGATTTGAACAGGATACGAAGCTTGGCTGCGTAGAATGTCTTACTGATAGCACTAGTCAGTCTTCGTCCTGCTATTTCTGCTAGCGTGTCACCTTTGAATGGCAGAGATATGTATACTGGCTTTCTCTCCACCGTCGCCCTCCTAGGAACTTCCTGTTCTGTCTCCAACATCTTGTCGATTAATCTAGTTGGGAAACCATTTTCAGTGAATACTCTTTTGACTGTCTGCAGTTCAGCTTCAAGAGTATCTTCTGTGCATATTC
>LUCM01005453.1:19629-81462 GCA_008360955.1 Fasciolopsis buskii
ATATAAAGCATGACCGTTATATTGAAATTGATGAGTTTCATGCGAACGAGATTCATTGTTGCACAGCGCATTGACCGGACCTCTTTAGAAAGGCGATTTCCTAATTCTTTTTTATGTTCTCGCATTGATTTCTGCGAATATGTTTTACATTTAGGTCGTGGTGGATAGATCATTGTGAGCAGTTTAGAATTTCTTGATGCAATCCGTTTTCTTCGTGTTCGCGGGACTGTTGTTCATCGCTTTCGTTTTGTTCGATCTTTGTTTATTTCCAATACACGTGAATGTGGATTTTTTGATTTTTTTAAAAGTTTTCTCCAAACTCGTCATTAGCGCGTTGCAGGGCTGAGAAATCTCTCCGTGTTTGGTTTTACTTCAGTTAATTTCCATTCACTCCTCTGTTGTTTTCCGTATGCTTTATTTTTCTTGTTCTTTTTACATTGAGGTATTCCGTTTAGTCCTCGGAGTGGCTCACCACGACGGGAATAAACTATCAAAGGTATTACTCGCGGCATTCAAGCGGAAATTATACCTGTTTTCTAGGCAGAGGCACTTCGATGTTTCCGAGTAAAGTAACCTGTGTTTAATGAGTGTTATATAACAGTATATTATGTATATTTTTTCAATGATATATTTGAATTTTTTAATGGTAAAAGAGGTAGATTGCTAGTGAAATATGAGATCCATATGATGAATGGATGATAGTGACTTATCCGGCCGGATAGGAACAGATTGCATTGGTGGCTTTCAATACTGCGTTATGTTTGCTCTTTTAGCCTGACTACCCCCGTGTTTAGCCCACTCCAAGCCCGCAGTCTTATTTTCTTGTCTAGTGCTCACTGAAATTCTCCTTGTTTCATTCTGACTTCCGAAACTTCTGTCCGATTTCGAAGCTTGAGGCCTAGGTCACGGAATTCTCAACATGGTACTGTGTGGATTTATAATCCACCCTTCTAGAACAGATAGAACTGAAATTCTTTGGGCACACTGATCTGGTCATGTTGTGTACGTGTCTGCATCCTTGAATTACTCCGTTAATTACTGCTCAATTTTGACGTTTGGAAGCGAAATACATATTATGTTCTTATCCTTTATTATTACGGATGCAATCGGGTTTGAACAAGCAATATTTTCATTATGATCGGAAAGACTAAATGGAAAATTAAATCGATCAGAGTGTGACGGAGATGCTCTCAGCCGGCATACTGTTTTCCTTCGGTCGTCCGAAAATGGGACAGCGGTTGACCTAGGATTTCAACAGTTTCGTTTTGTAGGAAATCTCCCAGACTACGGGATCTTGAAAATTGACTCAGCTGCCGATTCAACTGGTCTGACCTAACACCTTCTCGAACTGAGCATAAGTTTACACTCGGATATTCTGTCCGCCCTCCTCAGTAGGTGCATTGCTACTGCTTTTAATCCATCCTCAAAATATAAGTCGATCACGGAAATGTTTTTGTCTCCTCGGTACCACTTCGTCCGAGTGCAACTTAACGTAACTGACTGGATCTGACGAATTCGTTTCACCCCTAAATTTTCCGAACGAGCCAATTTAGTTTGAATACAGGCTCAAAAGTTATGTGTAAACGGAACCGCATCACTTCCGCAATTTACTTCAGTTTACTTCGATGGATGTGCGAAGTAAATTCGCTCTTGCTCCTTGTTACCCCTCAGCCTTTGGCTGTTTTTTGATTGTCATTCGTTTCTTCCCAGTCAATTTAAAGTTTTGGCTATCTTAGCTCCATAATGCCGTGGTTGGGATATTGCATTTTTGATAGAAATGAATGAACTAAACTTGTTTTCGCCTATCCAGTAAGGGGGATCAAAGAAATACGGCACTGTCTAAGGTGTCTTCGATCATAACATGTGCACAACTTCCCCCGTGTGCTACGAATCCCCTACTCGTACGTCATTTTCTACTCCATCTGACAAATCCGGATTCTGTGATCACCTGTGCAGCATCCACTTCGGTATCCTCGTTATAGCACATCGAATGGATTTGAGTGCACTTTAATCCTTTCTTCGTTGTCTTGGGCCCGTCAGCATTCGATCAGCAGCGCATTTGTCATTCTTTCAATTGATAAAATGAGCACCCATTCACAGTGGTTCTCTCACATTCCGTGTTACATTTGAAATAACAAAACTGGAGTAGTTTGTTGCTAAGTAAACTCATTACTCCTTTCGTTCACCAACAGATTCTCTGGTTGTCAATTCACTGCAGTCCAGCAATTTTTCCGGAAGCGTGTGCGAGGAATTTACGGTATATTTTGTCGATGAATGTTTGCTATGAGCCGTTTTGCTTCTATTCCAGTTGATCGGTGCGTACTGATGCATGTGACCCGCTCATTACTGCCGACAGAAATTCCTTTGGGCCGCACGGATCTCTTATCTGCCTGCACATCATCGCACAGTTCATACTCTGACATTCGTTCACTCCGTGGGTGAGTCCTACACCTTTGTTCCAACTTGTTTGTTTCCTAACCAGCAAACATTTCAAGTAGACCGGACCATGTCATAGTTTGTGAATGAGTAGTATTGCTCTATTTTGCATATTTTGGTCTGCTTCCAACTTGTTTATTGATGCCATCAGTGTGAACCGATGTGACAAAGCGCATGGACGCTCACTGGCATTACTCATTTTAACTCATATTAGCAAATTAGTGTTATCAGCTTAGCACATGGTCCTGTGTTTGCGAAACGAGAACTGTACTGCATCTAGATAAAACTCAAAATTTTTCTGGAAATCAACACCTCTCTAACTGCATTTTATGTGGTTCACCTTTGATTGTGGTGAAATGGGCATATTCCGCAACCTCCAGGAGTTTATTAAGCCACTGAATGAATCGATGGTCATAACATTGATATTTGCGTTGGCATAGAACCACATTAGGTTCCAATAAGTCCCCTGTCTGTAAATGAGACAAGCGACAGCGAATTATCATCCACCACTTAAGTGACCGGCAGATTTCAACCTGCGGAATTTTGGGGGCATGTGTACCCAATTCACTTGACTGCCGTCGGCCAGATTTGGTGCTGAACACAAATCCACGCTACCAGTAACTCATTCTTTTTTCCTGTCTGTCGACGCGACGTACCAAATCTGACTGATGGCTGACGTGGATAAAATTCTTTACTGGGCAGGTTTTCTTGCAGGCTTCAGTGCAACTGTAATCGCGATCGAGCTGCCTTCGGCCTGGCATCTCTTTTTCTGGTCGTGGAGGTGAGTGTGCTTAGAGAATACGGTTGCGGTAGAACGTCTGTCCAAATGATAATCAGCGTGAAATGCGTTTTTTCCCGCATGCTTCACGTCCCTGTGGCCAGTTGTTTAGCGTCACGGTATGCCACCGCATGCAAAGATGAAGGCGAGTGATGTGATCGCGACGTGTCAGGATCCAGTCAGCGCAGTCTGAACGGTCTTTGAGGTCGTAACCAAGCCGAGAGCATTCTTTCTGATCCGATCTGCAGTTATCACCTAATTGTATTTTTCAGGCACCTACACCTGGTGATAACTGATTCGTTTGTTCGCCATCATCCAATTATAGTTTGAGGCGGACCTTCGGCCTTACGCAGCAAAAGCGCGGTCAGTAGACATTTGAAAACGTTGCTTTAGTTAATGGGGGTAACTTAATCAACTTAACTTACAACTTGCCCTCTTCAGGGTGCTGAACAACATGATTGAATGCGCCATCAAGTAATTGAATAATTGAACGTCGGGATCATCCAAATGCACTGAGGCTGCAAGCAAACAGTCAGTAAGATTCTTGAAGCTGCCCGTATTGGGAAACAACAGCCCGGGCTTCGTGAGTGTGCGGTCATTGCACATACGTTTGGGCTATTTTGATCACTTAATAATTGTTGATGCGCGTGTGTGTGCATGTGTGTAATCATGAACGACTCCACAGATTAAGCTAGGCGCATGAGAAAACCGTACTTTGCACTGGAGATCCTCAAACATCCAGCGAATGTCCGGAATAAGTAGTAAATAAGTTGCAGTATATGCGATAATACCTACCGTTGAGCTGGCAATATTGCATTCCCTGGTACATTCGTCCAAGGTCATTGTGACTGCTAGTTTGTGTCGGAATATTTTTATATCTAAGCGTACTAATAAGGACCATTAGCTCAGTGTTACCTTTGGCCGTGTAAGCTCGTCGACAGATTTCTTGCTTAAAAAATTGGGTCTCCGATAGTTTGAGCTAGGTGTCTCTCAATCGATCGGTAAGTGATACACACACTCGGCAATATAGAACATGCATCCCGTTAGGTCGAGAATCGTGGACGTTGGAACTGGTGTAATATGAAAACAGATCACAAGTTTGCTGAAATTCGACGGTGCGCATACTATTCACACACGTCCGATTTCGTATTTGTCTCGCGATTACCCGCTGAGTCTGTTCCGAGAGCTTGTCTATCAACTATTTCATGAAGAAATAAATCTTTAATCCGTCTTTTCGTATTCTGCATCGCACAGCCCACATCGATGTAGCTGTCTACTTTACACAGACACACGCACACACACACACGTACAAGCACACGCATGCACATGACCCGTTTGATTTTAGAAACCGACTTTCCTTGTCCTTTAGGCGCAATATTTGGACTGTGAGCACGTCTTCTTTTACTCCGGTCGCATTTTTCACATAGAGACTCGCGTAACCATGGAAACTTTTAGTGTTATGAGTCGAGAGGAATGGTGAGAATTGTTTGTCAGTCATTTTCCTCACAACAGTATGATAAATCGCTCAATACTGAATCCATTATCGAAAATACTGAGCAAAAATTAGACCACTAAGTGCCGATCACTGATCCGAGATTTTATTGAACACATTTGGTGAAGCGATACTTCAGATACTTCGATCGAAGTCGGTTATTAAAGGCTGATTAAGCTAGGAACTAGTTGTTCCCAAGTTGGACGCAATTGGCAAACAATGTTTCTTTTTCTTTGTTTTAGCACCCCGCACTCCGCACCCCGCAAACATCGACATTTATGGTTTAATAATGCATCGATGAACTTGATGCTGAAACTTCGTTCTTTGAAAAGAACACTGTCCTATTTTAACATCAATGAACGTTGATACCTGTGTTTGGAAGCGACATTGAACGACTTCATAGGTAAAAGATTTCATATTTGAATTTTTCGCTACAGGTGGCAGAAACGAAGGAACTTACAAAACTCGGCGTCATATCACATGTGTACATGGCTGAAGCATTTAACCCGTACGGCTTTCCGAGCCTTGATGTGTAATGTTTGTTTCACCACTGTTCATTTCGGTGAAAGTTTCACGAAAAATCTGTTCTTGATTTCACCGTGAGAAAAGCTGAATCATGGTTATCTGTGGCACACTGCAGCTGCTTTCGGACGGGCACTTGATCAATCATTGAAAACTAACAGAAAAGCCAATCCGTTCATCTATTTGGCCGGAATATACTAACCACCCCGATAGGGACAGAGCAGAAGCTGGCTGAAATTTTAGTCCTCTATGTTTATATTGACCGGCAAACCAAGTTAGAATTAGTCTGGAATCTCAAAATTTTCTTCCGTGGTTCTTCTTTCGTTAACGGATACCGGAAGAAACGCAATAAACTCAGATTGTACCTTGACAGCAAGAATTTCGATCGAATTCAGTAGGTTTGTGCTGACCTGACCCAGGATTCATTCTTCTCCTCCGAACACAGGTGCAATTACGATATTCCAGAAAATGCAGGCTTTGCGCTCAACAGGTCACAAAGTCAATTGCATCAATATCCGGACCAAACGACGTAAGGAGTGTATCGAAAAATCGATGCGCCATGTATTGGTTTTTATTGTGAATGATATAATATTAATAACACAGCGTTGTTGGTAGATGTAATGCGCCAACGTTTCGACTACCGTGGGTAGTCTTTCTCAAGGCAAGTTTTACAATCAAATGACTGAGGGAACGTTCACATGCCATGTGAACGTTCCCTCAGTCATTTGATTGTAAAACTTGCCTTGAGAAAGACTACCCACGGTAGTCGAAACGTTGGCGCATTACATCTACCAACAACGCTCAATTGCATCAAACCTATTATCCACTCACATTTACGCAAATCCATGACTTTGTTGCAGGCGTCCATTATGAGGAGCGCGATTTTCACTGAGTTGTGTAATGCGGTTGTCTCCTGCGGTATCGGTCGTTGCACGATGAAGGATAATGTTAGGCAAATCGCGATCCATTCACGGGAGACGTAATCCGGTCGTGTCAAACACAGGACGAGTACAGACGGCCATACCAACTTGAGACCATATTATCTCTTTGGCTGTCAGCTATCAACAATGACTGAAATGCAACAGTGCGCATATGCAAACAGCAAAGGTCATATCGGGAGTTGTACTAAACACTCAAGATGAAAGGTGCGGATGTGACAAGAAAACCATATGAAAATAATCAGATAAAACGGAAAAAAGGAAATGGACCAATCAGAACGCGACCAGGACAGTCAATGTAATAATGCAGTCACACAGACATAAATTTACAAACGAAATGACCGATGGGTAGGCAATGTTTACATTCAGTAATGTTGCACCTATTCGGCTTAATTGCTCATTTTTCATTAAGTGCGAACGGGAGGAAAGCAATCCAGAGTTTGAATTGACTGACCGAACAACAGAAACTTGAAAAGTACTCAAACGTTATTCAACAGTCTTTGGTTTAATCTAGTTGCTTATGTGATGCGCTGAGCGCGGTAACTCCTTTCTCTGGAACAACGCAATTGTGTCGGGCCAGATTAGCACAAACTTATCAAATTCGACCAAAATTTTAATTGAAGACAACACTGTCCACGGTAGAATTGAAGTTTTAATTCTTTCCTAAAATGCGTAACTGGATCTCGTAACGATATTTGCGGCAATAGTATGCCAAGTATTATCTGTGGAAATCCGTTTACCACATCAATTCAATAAATGATTTAGCTTCCATTATTGAAACACCTAGTTCCCGAAACATGGTATCATGATAACCCAAAGTTGCGGTACTACCTGATTCCGGGACGGAACTTTCAACGCAGTTGTTTTCTTGGAACGTTGACTCAGAAACAGTCACTGGGCCCTGATAACGTGGTTTTGGTTAGCGACTGATAAGTCACGCCAATGATAATTCATGACAAACTAATTGGCTAAACTATGGCTTGTTCTTTGTTGGGATACAGAAAATTTGAAATGTGGTTCTACGGTTGGTCAGTTCGTTTGGAAAATCCCGGATTGAATAGCCATCCACTTCATCGCAACCGTTTCGTTTGCCTACCGGAATGATGATATTTTACTTTAAAGTTGTCCTAACAAGCAAGCAGATAGGTCACATGATTAATCGATACAAAAGAGTTTGCTCAGGTTTCCTCGGGTTTCTTCACAGATGGTACTGATTGTTTTACTTATAACTCTCTGGGAAGTTGCGTTTGGTATGGAAGACGTGGGGCCAAAACATGGCTGTGCCGTGTTCTGTACGTTCTAATCCATTTGGTAGGGTAGAATAAAGTAACGGCAGTGGTTTCGGGTATATGGTCGGGGCGTTTTCTCCTAAATTTCACAAAGATTGAAGCATCCCTCCACAGGGCCTTCCGTCATTTGACAGTCTTCCTAAGAATCGGTCCATTTTGGTAGACTTGTTGAATCGGTAATACCAAAGACCTTAAAAGATTATTCGTTTATCCGTTTCTTTTCCTTGATTTCGGGAGGTGGCTAGTAGTTTTAGATTTCGTGATTAAAAGCTTGCTGAATAAGCGGTGACCCAAGCCGTTGCAAGACCGGTTTATTACTCCGTACGTTGGAGATCCAAAGAACAATCCCACTTTCTGGGATTCATATCCAGTCACCAAGGGGGCAAATTGTTATCATCTTATAGGTCGTTAGTCGATACGACGAAGTAACCCAGCAAGTGCTCAAAATCGTTCAGGTGATTTACAAACATGATCGAGTTTTTCAGCTCTCAGTTCAAATTACAACAAACAAACGTATCAAGCTTGACGGAAAATACTCGAGTGCAAAGCTTTTGAAAACCGTGGTAGTGATTATGCATAATCGCAATGATCAGCCTGACTAAAGGATTACACAAAATGAATTACTGGATACTGATTGGAGGACCGGGTGGGCTTTCAAAACCGAACTTATCAACCTACCCGCCTAATTATTCTTACAAATAAGCACTGATTTTTAAGCGCATTTGGAGGCAGAAAGTGTCCGAATGCTGCTACTGGCATTTCGAACAGACCTAAATGGACTGAAATACATGCAACATCATGATCGTGTTTAGGTTTCGTGCTACTTCAAAACTGGAAATTTACGGAATGCAAAGTAGTATTCTTTCCGAATATTTTTTTCCACCTTCAAGGTAGTCTTACATCACCCTTTGTTTATCAATGATACGAACGAACTGCTTTGGCTCGTTGATTGGAACACAGTCCAATCAATTCATCACCTGGTGTCGGTTCTTGGATGGCAGAAGAGTTTCAAACGTGAAACAACACATCTCCTAGACCGGATTCGTCCCAGCACACGATCCGAGCACTTTGAACGTTTGAGCAAATGCTTACGAGCCGATGAAAGGGACGAATTATTTTGATGCATTTAAATCCTCAATATAGGTGTCCAGTGACACAAAACTGTCAGAATTTTGGAGATCAGTCAGCTATTCAGGTGGCGTGAGGGGCATTTATCAATCGAAATCCGATCTGGATAATGGAAAAACTTTAGAGGAAAAAGATTTTGCAATCAAATGATTGTAAAACTTGCCCTGGAAAAGAATACCCACGGTAGTTGAAACGTTAGTGCATTACATTTACCCACAACGCTGTGTTATCAACACTATATCATTCACAATAAAAGCCGATACATGGTGCATCGAATTTTCGATGCACTCCTAAATAGAACTTTACTTCCGCACAATATACTTCCGTGCTGTTCGCGATTTTCACGGCACCGAGGCGTTTTTGTGCTTTGTCGAGGGATAAACTGTGTTTCTGCTGGACTGGGTCCGGTTTATCGAACGGAAAATAACGCGGGCAATTGATTAATTTCGTGTTCGTAAATACTTGATTTTGTCTGCTCTTACAATTTGTTTATTCTTTTGGAGTGGTACGTGATACGTAATAGACACACATTGTTTCAAAGTTTATTCACTTCCTAATTCCTTTAATGATACTGCGACAGTATGTATCATTCCCGAATTATCCAACGCCAAACGAGAAGCACACCAATGGTTTGAGAATTCAGAAAGCCTAAAACACCGTTTGCCCTAGGGCACTTTGAGTATGATATTTACCGGTGATCGAATGCTTTGTCCTGGCGCCAAGTGATGACATCGATTTCAGTGATTTCATACCGCACTCGTTCCGGATATCGAAGAGATAAACAGACACGGAAATTCCAAAGACGAGGATTCCGCAATCTGAATCTATGCTAACACGAGTATTTTGTTTTAAAAATAGCTGGTTCGATAACTCGGAAATCTACGGGACGACATCCGGCTGAATGATCGTTTACCGTTTAACAAATCGCGAATAACAAGGCTTGAATAAATGGGTGTCCCACTATAAGACTGTGAAATCGTTTTCAGCGCTTAGCTTTGTGTCGCTGTGTTGGACACTAGAAATATCCATTTCATATCAGTTTTTCAATCCCAGGAGAGATAACTTCCGTTCTCACCCAGTCTGGTGAGAATGGTCAAATCCATTTGACATATTATCTCGTTTAATTATCAAAAGCAAATTGCTTTGCTATCATAAAGGCATATGTTTTAGGAATTTGATTGGATAGCTTGACTGGTGCCATGTGATCGATTTCCACGCACTGTTGGTGCACGTTTACTAAACAATTGCTCGAGTCTGCGGTTCACCGGTGCTGGATACCAGGGACTGGGTGATTAGTAACTTTCAATTTGCTGCCCAGTTAACCTGGACAGATGATCGGATCAGCCAAAATTTTGACAACCATTTTTGCGACGCTACTTGCAATGTGACGTTTGATTGGCTTTTTAATTTGCGTTCACTGAAACAACCTTCACAGTGTGGGACTGAATACGGTTTACTTTTAGCAGTCATAAATAAAACGGTCAGTTCGACTTAATCGCAATATGGCAATAAAGCTGGCTGAATTAGATGAAACCAAAACAGACGTTCGAACTAGAATAGCCTGAGCGACTAGGTTGACGGATTTCGGTTCTATAGACTTGACAGAAAAATCTTTTGACAGAATGGAACAGATGTGCGTAAAAGAGGAGATCCAGTTGACTGTTCCCGAAAGACAATCACATTTAATCGGGTTTTTCAATACATTGCGAAGCTTTGATCGAAACAACTAAGCACTTTGTAGTGGATGACTAAACAGGTGTTTGAACAGTCTGTCTAACAGTTGGACCAAGACAGCGTCAAAGCTCACGCTTACCAGATAGAAATCGGGCGAAAATTCTTTTCGCTACACTGAAGTTAAGAAAACGGACGAGCATATTTCTTCCGTTTTGGTTACGGCCTTGAATCTCAGGGTACATTGGCTGAGATCGAAGAACGACAATCCGTCAAGCATTGAATCGTGAATCCTTTTTGTTTTACGGTAGTCGGCTACATATACCGATCACTGCAAAAGTATCAAATAGGAATTCAGGAAGTTACAGTGACGCTGCTCATATCCTTAATACCACATTATCCTAAGAGCCATGGCTGTGTCTCGCCAACTCGAGAGAGTAAAGCCAACATATTTTGATAACCTACGGAATAAATTTGCCCGAGTGTGTGTGTGTGTGCATTTATAAAATCCGTAGTTTTGCATAATACATTAAAGATTACTGGAATATTTGAACAGCAAGAACGCGTTACGTTTGAAAACGTCGATGAAATCCGTAGGTAAACTCCAAGGCAATGAAATTTGGATTAATTTGCCATTTCAGATTGGTAAATCTGTCCCAGTGACTTCAAATATCATGTTTTCATTAACCTTTGTCATGTGCGTTCCACTCTATTCTGCTTGTATTAAAAATCACCATCAGACACGCGCCGGATTGTAAAAGCTTCGGAAGTTTCATCGCATGTAGATGTGCATTTAACTTGTATTAAATGATCTCCGATCCGTTTTCGGTTGGCATGTTCATAACCCCTTGTTTGTTTCAATCTCGGGCCACGCCACTCACACAGTGATCTCCCATTGATGGCTATGCAACGGTTTTCCTTCTGGCTGAAAGTTTCAAGGTCTCATTCAATGGCCAAGTCGAAGCATTTGGTTAGCACCGTTGTGTAGCATGCGAAACTCAAATAAATTGGTGCGTTTAGTCAACGGAGAGTATGAAATTCAAGATCTAAACCTCGTAACAAAAAAAGCAAAGACTTCGAGTAACATTGTGTAGCACGATCTACACAAATAAAATAAACGAAATGGAGTCACTGGCTGAATGCAGCCCAACCGGCCGCCTAAATTCCGTAATCAGACCAAGTAATCTGAATCAATTCCAAGTGATGATTGTAATCAAATTAGAAGGTCGAGCTTATACTCAATGGAGGAAAGTTGATTGATTAAGAAAAACGGGGTTATCAAAAAGACCGAATATGCCCTGCACTCAACTACCTGTATCCAGTAGACCCTCGTGCACAGACACGCACGCCGTTCACGTGTGTCAGCTTGCCGATAGAAGGACTGAGCCGATAAGTTCACAAATAGGTTTAAGTTTTACCTTGGAACAATTGTCTTTAATCATGTCGGTCTAGTCTGCTTTCTGCTGAAGTCCCGGTGTTACAAGTACAATAAGAATGCAAATGCCAATCGACTCTCACGTGACTGGTCAGTTTCCTTGTTCCACTATCCTGGAATCGAGCAATACATTGGCTTTGGTGGTCAAGAATTGAATGTGCGCACCAGGCATTCGATTTCTTGCTTAGTGAAGTGTGAACATGTCCGCTCATTGCGACAAATCGAGAATATAAGAACCGAGTTCCTGAGTAGTGTTCTAGAAAAAATGTTTTCATTCCATCGCCTTTACATCGAGCAGTCACAAACTAACAAAGCGCGCATACCTGTTTCGCCTAATTTCTTCTCTTAGTGTGCCCAAGGACTCCTTTCAGTTTGCGTACAAACTAAACAGGTCCACTTTGGATTCTATGCCTTCTCTGGTTCATAACATCAACAAATCCTTAGATGCAGCCCCCAAATTTGTCTGATGTGTTTTCTGATATTTCCGTGCATTTGTCTTTGTTCCACGGTCCTTGCTTCTTTGAAGAGTAGAACAGTCTGGCTGGCCCACGAATCTCAGACTACTTCAACAACTGAACTCAGTGCACAAGACTGGGACGAAACAAATCAACCTCGTTGGCAAATAAATCTGGATTTCTTCAAGGAGCTGTCCTTTCTCCTTATTTGTTTTCAACATACATCAGCGACCTCTGGTCAATTAAGTAAATATGTTGGTGATATTACTGGCATTCAATCTGGATGTGGAGTTGAAGATTTCCTGGACTTTGCTTGCAACCGGTCTGGCATTCATGATTCGTCTCTTCGCTCTGGCTTAGATCTTGATTTGTCTACACATGTCCAATGCTTGTTTACTTTTCCCTTGGTCTGGATATCTGGGGGACCTTTCTTTCATCAACACAGAAACACTCACTAGGGTAGACTCAGTCAACTACTTAGGAATTACTATTGGTACAAACTTAAGGTGCTTCTCACATTTCCATTTGTCTACAGAGACTCAGAACAGTAGCTTTTAAAGACGGTGGTATTTTCAGGTAAAGTAAGACGCTTTCTCTCTGATTATTTTACTAAAGTGTTCCTTCCACTCTCCTCCTTTGTTCCTTTGTCACTTGTGCTGGTTTGATGAAGGAACACTTCAGAAGCCTTTGTTGTGGTTTGTCAATTATCAGTGATGTATCTTGGCTACCACTGAAAGAAATCTGCACCAAACTGTGTCCCATCTCTTACACAATGACCTTTTCAAATCCCGTCCTCATACCAGGACACGTTCTACCCTCCGCTCAATACAGTATTTCATAATTAACTATAGGAACCCAACTGTTTACTACCTATCTCGAATTCTCGCCGATCAAGAACAGATCATGACCGAGTTTCTGCAAAATTTCTCTTGAATTCCTAATCATTATTAATCGCTACGCTTTTTCTTTCTAAATTTGCGAACACCTGTGCACGCAAAAGTTCAAGCAGTACAATGGAATACAATAAACTGATCGGATTTCGTTACGAAATTCGTGCGTATGACAGTGCTATGCTATACAAGGGGAACGGTCATTTGGGATGCAAAATCAAAGGCTCAACAATGAAGAACATGAGCAAAGAATGCGGAAAGGCGAAAGCGTGACATCGTCACAAATGGCAGTCAAGTCGCTGAGCAATGATTCAGTTTGGATACGACCTCCTGCGTGAATTCCATGCCCTGGAATTCGTCGCTCATTATGATCATCCGTGCGTTCGATAATCCAATTAACGAAACCAGAAGTTTCGTTTTGGTAACTAAGTATTTTGATCATCTGTGTTTTTACTCGTCTTTTTAAATTGCGTAACGTGTTACAAAGCAGAATCTATGATCTGATGAACGACTAGCATAATAAAAGCACATGCCACCGAACTTCACTGTTCAGGTTATAACTGGGCTAAAATGCACATGGAAACGTGAATAAATTCATTAAATTACTAGTCTGATTGGTCCAATCGCCGACGACAGAAGTATTGACTAATCACGTGCTCTTCGATGAGCGTGATCAGTTCCAGACACCGATTTATGCTTCCTTTTTAACTCCTCGCTTGCATTGTATTAGCAACATAACGGTGTAAACAGGTTAGAAACTTAGAGCTAAGATTGTTAAAATACGCCTCGGTTACTGACATCATCATCAGCACACATCTGGCTAGTCTTTTACACATCGTAATTGACCCACTAATACAATACATCTTCACGTCGTGATCAGCAACAGCACACGTTCCCTAACGAACAACTTTGCAGTTAGTCTAAAGTCATCTGGACCTGTAAATACTCTCATTTGGGGGCCTATTTTATTGCAAGAAACGCAGCGTTACGATCGCATGGATGATGAAGTGGTTGAACTTTATGGGTTCACCGGCCATCGCGTGGAGCGTCTCCCTCTTGAACGGAAGCCAGGTGGTCATGGCACCACGTATGTCAGCAATCAGTTGGCCTACACACGTAAAGTTTGTGTTTACGTACTCAAATACTTTTTCTACTTCATGTTGATTCCCTGTCTGTTCAATCGACCGCACTATGATCTAGGATCTCCCCAAAATTTATAGCATTCCACTCACTGCTCCTGATATGAAATTCCCAAAACCCAGATTTGTTCCGTTGAACGAGATGTTCAGTCAGACAAGCCTTTCCATATTCTTTGACACAAAGTTTTCTGTGCCTTCGGATCAGCTTAAACGTTATTGTAAGTTTTGCTTCGACGTCTTTTGCCCCATCGAAAATCTCTTCCAATCCTCCCGACTCAAATGACTTTTTTGCTGAAAAGCACAGGCTTTTAAATGCAAGAATCATTCGGCTATCATGCAACTGACAAAATCTGTCAAGACAGAGCGGTTCAGACTGAATTACCTGTGTACAAGTAATCTGCTGGAATAAAATAATACTCAAGAAACTTCAAGATTACTCAAACGCTTATGCGGAGCTTCATCAGCACGCAGGTCCATTGCAACAGCTGCGGCTGACGTTGAACCTTTCAATGCGTGTGATTCAACAACAAAGCCGAGTTGTCCATTTTTTCCTCTCAACAAAGATGTCTGCTCGTAAGCACATTGATTCTCCTTTTCTTTTCCGCACGTTCATCAAAAGCCTGTTTTCTGAACTCTAGAAAATCGTGTAGACTGAACAATCTCAGTCCCCTGCTCTTCGTGAAGTATGAAACTACTTTATCTGTCATCCTTTCTGGATTGTTTAAGGAATGCTGTCGATAACAAAAGCCTGGACTGCTGTAGGACAGCCGCCATAAATCTAATTCCGTAAGAAGAGTTCCTCGAAATTCCCTTCCATTGCTTGCATTTCAGTGACGTTGAAAATCTTTGAAGATTAATCTCTTCACTTCTAGTGTCTTTTGTAAACATTTATGATCCCGCCAGTTTGTTTGCCGATCATCCGTAATGTGTTCCATTTCATTGGGATTGGACAGCGAAAGCAAAGAAATGAGGATTTGCTTTCTTAACTACAGTTACCCTTTGAACTGCTTCGGAAGGCGCACCTTTCTCTCGTTTCTATCCCAATCAGCGGTATAACAATACCAAATTTCCCTTCTGACCGATTATTTCAACGATCGACGACAATTTACTTCCTGCAATGACGTTATTTCCTCTCGGGCTCATCCAATCTATCCTTCGAGTTCTCCAATAGGCTAAATCGTCTCTTTTGTTTCTTTACTCCACCCATTTACTGTCCATCCCCACCGATGCCCATGGGCTCCGTGTAGTTCTCGATTCGCCGTGTTCCCGTAAGGCTTCCTGTGCCGACTTATCCAAGGAGCAAAATCCGTTTAACCACCTCCAAAGGCTGTGTTGAAATTATATCCCTTCTCGTGAAACCTGTAAACATCCCATTTTCTGATGACGTGCGTACTCCGGCATCAGTTAATGAGATGAAGCAGAGTGACGCGGCGTTGAATTGGTTTCGGTCCTCAAATCTTATCACGTAACCACAGACAGGATCTTGCTTTTTGTGTGTGTGTGTGTGGCAGTACGCATCTCTCTCTTAGTTTCTCGATCGGTTACCAAAGGATGTCAGATTGATTTGCGCTTTCCTCAAGTTTCGGTCCTCTTGCAGCGACTTATCCCGAAATCGGTTGGCTAAATTCATCATCTGCCAACACAACAACGCTTGGCTAAAGCATTCCACAAAACACTCGCTGACTACTCTCACCGAACACACGAAAACCTAGCGAATTGCATTTCCTCCTCTCTCACTGATTCCAGCTATGTGCATCCTGAAGCACGTATCTGAGCATACAAATCTTCTACTGTTTCGTACCTTGCCGGATTCTTGAGAAACCTGGAAGCAGCAACGTTGTCACTTAAACAAGGCTGGAGTGGATGTACATACGTATTCCCTCGATTTGAATACTCATTCTATACCCATTTTATTGATATTGAAGATGTCTACTTCGGATTCAGATCGCATGAAGCGTTTAGCTGAGTTGACTTCATTGACTGGCAATTACAGTTCACCTATCCACCAAGCACGAGAGTGAGGAAATCTCAGAGAGCCGTGGAACAGGTGTCTGCTTGGAAATACATGTCACAGTCAAGAAGCCATGTGCTCAATCGAACCAGATTTTGTGCCTATGACACCCCGACAGTCTCGCAGTAGCCATCAATAAAAACAGATAAGATAAAAAGTTAATTTTTACGTAGACAGAAGGCAGAAACGACGTCTACAACATAACATCAACGCTGATGTGAAAGCTTCTGCTACTAGTTGCATCTGCTGGTCATTACAAACGAATTAAGTATGTGACAACTGGAAGACCTGATAATTGTGCACCGTAAGGAATGAATGCGATTCTTCTGACAGTATATGTTGATGACTGGATCCAAATGAATCACAAATTATGTCAGTTCAAGATCCGTTGGGTTTGAAGTACGTCGCTGCATTCGGCACAGTCAAAATTAAAGTGCAGTCAGGCTGAATGTGTTCTCCCGACGTTTTGTATCTATTTCGGAACCAGCTTAGTAATTATAAAGTAATAGCAATTCGCTTGACGGATTTCTCTGATCAGATTGGTTCGTGTTGCCTTGGGAAGTTGGATATCTTTGTATATTTGCAAGAGTGCCACCGCACACGTCGGGAATAGCGAAGAGGAATGATGCAATGCGGATTGGTTTATGCCAATTCCATGAATGTGGAATGTGCAATGTTAGTTGGAGTTCTTCAAATATCCTGCTGTTAGCGGAAATGTCAGCAACGACGTGGGACTTGTTTGTGTGGCTTTGTGAATAGGGCTCACCCCAGTTCCCCGATCATTCAGACAACAATCAACATGATCACACTTGTTTCGGCAAAGAATGTCTTTTCAGCCCTAATCCTAGTGGCAAGTCGTCTATCAAGTAACCGTTAGTAACAAGACGGATAGTAAACCGAAATTGGTGCGACCAATGTGACTTCTACTGGGACTTTTATCTTCCGCTAATGTGAGTATTGCTTTCGAGATGTCGTCATTCATTAGGGGAAAACGGAAGCATTTGTGAGATGTTCCAGTCAATTCAGTTTTTATTTAATCTATTCTGAATTTCTTGCACACTCCTTCACCCTTCGACATTGCAAATACTGATTTGTAATCACACAATAGTTTTGTAGTCCAAGTGAGAGAAACGTATCTAGAAGTATTTAAAACGGATTTGGATGTGCGTACCAAACCAACGACCAGTTTATTTATCATGCAGTGCAGAAAGCAGGTGTTATGTCCACAAAGACTCGGGCTTTATGCCCCCTACTCAGCGGCCTCCTACCGAGCTAGATCGCTCGAAATATTTAGTGCTTCACAGAAAATTGACCAATTCTGCATGGACTGCCCAATTGGTGAGCATAAGTCAGGTGAATGTTGCCCTACGCGTCTGAGGTGAATTCTCGACTAGTTTGAATGAAGCTGTTTAGACGGACCACTACTCGTTGTCAATTCAAGAACACTCATTTACCAAACACAGTGGGCGACGGATCCTCTCGAAACTGGGTTTATCAGATCCCCATCTATGAGTGTAATAGCAAAACCGAGCAAACAGCTAATGATGATCACATTCATAGAGGATTAGATCAGTATATAACAGACTTGCGTTCGAAGTTAGGTAGTCATCAGCTCTATTTCAACACACGTGGACGAAATCTTTGTTGGATGAACATGCAGACATTTGAAAAAGAATGTTGGTCGCATTCATTCATGCAGCTTCCGCATTCGAGTGGAAATTTCCATATTACTCCTACCATGGATAAGCAATCGCGACAACACAGTGGATGAGAGTGGTCGACAGTAGAATTCAAATAAAATGAGTGCTCTGGAATATTTGCCCGCTCTATCTGACAAAATCGGCAACTCACCTTTTTTCCAGGCATCGTGAATGACAATGAATTATTTGTTGCCAATCAAACGACCCTTGTATGTTTCGTCGAAAGGTCCTCTCACGGACACTAAACAACTCTTATCCCAAATTACAGAACAGATCTGTGGGAATCCAAATTGCTTTATGTCCTGTTGATACAATACAACCCACAGCTTTCGATCACCGGTGCACCAGACGTTAATGACAGTGCATTTCGAATAGCTTCGTTACATGAATTCCCCTGTGGTTGTCAGAAAACGAAATGACACGTATCCGTTATAATAATTAAATGCTAAGTACTATGGTCATGTAGAAAAGGAACGATTGATATTCGGTTTTTATGTTATAAATTTCACAAACTGCTGCATAGACGTCGGTTCAAATTGCCCATTTAGAACAAACAGTCGCTTGTTGCTTCCTCGTCCGCAACGGACAAAACCATTCATACAGCGAATAGACTGCAACATTGCGAAGTAACGCTAATCGGTTACGAGTTCGTTATTACGATTGATATGAAACGACAGTTTCAGGCACATTGATATGTTATCCGGCCTGATCACCCACAGAGCGCGAAGTCCACCACGGGTTGACGTGATAATTTCACAAATCGGTAATAACAGTCAATTCAATCGAGTGTTTGTGGCTCTGTACGGAACTTACCAATTACAGTCAGCTTCATCGGCAAGGAGGCCGAGAGCAGTTTTACTATCCAGCTAGGCAGTCACACCGAATGATTACGAAATCAGAACGAATGAAGGAAACACCAATATTGATGGGCATATGATAGTATCTAGTCGTACGTTGAATCCCAAATGGCCTAGAACGAAGGTTTTTTACGAGCCACAAGCAAGCTGTAATGGAGTGAAATGAACGAAAGACGTTGCCCGGTCTTTTGTGCATCTATTTACTATAAACTCACACACTGTGAACTTTCCAAGGAAGTGCAGGCGCAAGCCTCCACAAAATGTTAGACCAGGTCTGTCCTGCATTACCTGCACCCTGCGCGTGTATTCAATGAGCAATGAGAATTTGTTAGTCATCATTGGTGAAATTGTCCGAAATATTTCCAAGGACCTAAGCATCCACATCTACCGTAACAGACTCTCCTTGTTGTCTTTCTCGTCAGTGCCATCCATGTTCCGGCGAGTAGCGGGACGGGAAATGTTGGACAACTTATTTCGGTAGAGTTTAAACAGCTTTGCGATACCATAGAAGCATAATTTGTTAAGTGTAATGTCTGATATGCATTCGAACCCATAGGCGTTGCGATTCGTGGACACGTTCATCCGAGTTCTTTACAAGTTACAACGAGTGTGCAGAGGGAACCTCATTCATTTTGCATACTTCTTCAGGGACCCATACCTTAACGTCTAATTCACTCGCATCAGATGCGGAATCGTCGGTTGAGCAATTCGTGCGAAGGCCTATAAGGACAGTAGTTCCTACAATGCATCAAGTTAATCCGATAGTCCGAGAAATAGATTATGAGCAGTCCAATATAATCAGCACCACGGGGCAAAAAATCAGTCTTTCCGAGCACAGGTATGTATTTGTGTTTAGTGGTAAGCACCGAAACCGACTTCCTGCTTTTGTTCACCAGCGAACTAGGAATGTCAAATATGATATCAGACTAGAAGCGCCAATCTGGACAAGACATGCGAATCATTACCGACATGGTTGCATATATGACACAGATTTCCACCCCAAAGCTTACAAGTGTGGACTAACATTCTTCTAATTACATTTTCTATTTCCGAACATCGCGGTGATGATTTTGAAAATGAGACCGAGTCAGTATTTGAGCGAAGACATTCGAGGCGTAAGCGGATACCAATTCACATGTTGGAAAAAGCAGCCGGAAGGTTTACTCGTACGAATTCTTCCCCGTGAGGGAATAAACTTCAGTACCAAATGCACAAACATTTAACAAGGGTAGTTTTTGTCGATTAGTTTTATGCTATCGTCGCGGCACAATACCCGTTTGACGGCCGATCGATATCAAGCAGCACTATGTTTTTATTAGTCTTTGGTCGACCGTTCACGTGTCCACTCATCAGAAAAAATCGATGACCGGCGCTAATGTTCAGCTAAACTACCAGCAGTCAACCGTAGCAATCGTTTCCTTTACATACTGGTTACTATAGTGACAGTGGGCATGATCTGAAAAATCAATCATATGACCTATTGATTGCGTGGCGTATTTGTTCAAAAGTGAGTCAGTTAGAGGCACAAATGTCACGTGAGCATTTATAATTCTCTGATAATGCGTTAGGCTTGCGAACATCAGCCTTTGTAGAAATTGGTTGAAATTATATTGAAACAATTTGTCATAAGTTTGTTTTGGCAAACTTTTATAAATATGGAGTCGATTAAATTAAGAATGTTAGTTGACTGCCGTGGAGATGGAAATGTCCGATAGATAACACCTAAAAAATTTCTGCCATCTGTGCTGATTAGCATGGCCACATCGCTGGATCATGGAATATCTTATTTCAGAATAGTGGGTTCTCCGTTGGAAAAGTTAGTTACCTAATAGTTTGGACCGCTTGTTCATTATTGAAAAAGTTGGGAGAATTGATCTTCCATTGTCCGTATGGTTTACCACGGGAGTTTGAATGATTGATTTGCGTTGTACAGTACATTTGACGGCACGTCTGATTTCCACTATTTAGTGCTGTAATACCGAAGTGCTAAAATGGACCGCCCATTAATGTGATAAGCCTTGAATATCGATAAATGACCTGAACTTTGGCTTTTAGATGAAATAAAATGATTTCTTCTTTGTTTCAGTCCTATCTTGTAGATGGTAGTTGATCCGGGACAGAGAATAATTTTGCTTTAATTTGGCTGTAAGAACCTATTACGAAAAACAATCGTGAGGATTGAATGGAATGGGAAGAACAGACGGGTGTCTCCACATTCGTCAATGAGTCTTCCAAGAGCCGATATACGGAGCACTTCACTAGTATACTTGTTTCAGGGATTAACGATTTTTGCACCCAAATCATAAGTTTTTTACCAAGGGGACATTAATAATTCAGGAAGTTTAATTTGAACATAGAGCTCTGGTTCTAGACGCTGCTGGTTACCTTATTAAAAGTTCCCGCCGTTAATAAACTGACTGCTCAAGGCCGTTGGGGAAGATCGCACAGCGGGAAACCGTGAATGTCAAGGTGTCTCCTACAGTGTCCCGTTTCCGCTAGAAAGACAAAGACAACATGTAATATGGCTTCATTTACTCCTAGTAGGATCCCATGTGGTGTTTACTGAAGAGTCTTTAAAGCTATCTTGTTTCACGGCTTGTGCAAGTAGCGCCGTACATGTATATAACCTTAAAGGTGATATATGATGGCTAAATCACGCAGCGAACAATGGTTCAAACGTCTGATAACGAATGATTTTGGGAACCTGAATCCGATTTTATCTTTTATTTTCTTTCTATTAGTGAAATAACCACGCGCATCATTTTTTAGGAAGGGAGCCGTGGCCAATACAGGGCTGCCAAGTGTAGAAATTGACCGGCACTGGGAGGGTACGAACCCGCGACGTTCGTGCCCAAACGCCGCTACCTTATTCGCTTGGCCACCGCAGGTTAACGTTAAACGTGAAGACAAATCGACTATTTTTTCTACTGGAGCATAAGTTGATCAGTGTTGATTTGCAGTAGTGGGAGACTTGACGTGATTTCCCAACTGACTGGTCGTGCAAAGCTACCCAAATAACTTGCAATTGAAAATCATGGAAGCAGTGATCAACTGCCTCATTCCGTGTAGGAATTGGCAGCAGCGTTTGACGAAAGGTTTGGAAGAAACGGCGATTTCGTCACCCCGCGGTGCCTACCTTTATCTGTCTGCTTTTGTCAGCGTGCAAATGTGGATTTGCATTTTTCTGTTTAGATGTTAGCACTACCCATTTTTAGTCTGCCTCTAGGGTTTTCATTCGTTCAACTTGCACTTGGACGACGGATGTAGTTCGGTACAAGAACTCCATACTCAAAGTTTTGCTGCCTGTCACTGTTTGGTCGCTGGCAACTTCTTCCCAAATAGCCTTGTGATCGGAAGTTTTCCCCTTTTCCTTATGAAGTGAATTTAATAATATTTGGAAATTTTGTGCACTTGATAATATGATTTCTCCGCTCCGGGGTATGAAAAAAATAACCTTTAAAAAACCAGACAGTAAAAGCGACAATAAACTTGTTTGTCGCAAACTGTTCAACCCTAACGACTGTCAAACCGAAGCTGATTGGTTGACTAAAGGACCAAACTGTCTGTTGTTTGTTGGAATTCTCGTCCCCACTATTCCAGGTTTTGCTTGTCTCGTATTCCTTAGCACCCTTTCAACCGAAATGGCTGGTCAATTTGCGAAGCAAACTGTCTCTATGGATTGGATAAATTACGGCACTCTAATATTCATTTGCAAGCTTTCGACATTTCTGATATGATTTCGTATCCCGGCTGAACAATTATTGTTCGGTCACATATTTTCATTTATGGGAACCAAAAAGCATGCATACAAATGGAGAATACCGTGTTCAGAAATATAATCATATCAGCTCACAAAATTTGTTCATTTCCCATGGTGCTCCTTCTTCCATCTCTGAAAGAAACTGGAAAAACTACAAATCCGGGGTTCGAATTCGTCTACACGATTGAACCGTACTCGTAGCATTTTTGCGTTTGGTACATGGGTTAGAGAAAAACAATGCGAAATAGGTTCATCAAGCTCATGACAAATCATTCAAATCTATGTTACCAACCACGTAACATTCTGTTGAATACATCGAATTTTGAACTTACTGGGAAAATTCTTGGTAGGTTTGAATCGGTTGCCCTACCATAATGAGCCTGTGGAATTCCATTTTCCCAAGGTTTATATGTTAGCCTGATTCCCGTTTACCAAAAGACCCAACCGCCAAGATCTGCCAACGAGAGGTCTACTGTGAACAGTACGGGTTCTGGGAGATAAACGAAACCACGTGGTACTGGACTTTGATGGGCTACTTATTCCTAAGGCAAGGAATCGATCCGCTCTGGCTATTCAAATTTTGCAAAAATACGTAAATTTATCAAATTAATAGTCAATGGACGACTGTCTGTTTCGTTTTTGTACTGCAACTCGAAACCTTAAAAACTCGATGCTGACCATGATCGCCAGTAAAAGGATATTCGCAAAATTTACACTACGGGAAATTGCCCTAGTAAACTGCGTAAAACCTGCAATGAATCACGTGGAATGGTTACAAGAGGCCGTACATTCGTTTGATTCACTTTAACTCGTTCATCGAAGTCACGTGTCTGACCATTTTTGTATTTAATCTGTGCATTTGGCGGTAGTTGACGTCCTCTGGGCACACAATCTTTTTAGACTACTTTCGTGACAACTGAAAGTAGAGATTGTCAAGTGATAATCTTGCGATCTAAACGCAATGGCCTTTGTTTATCGCAAAATAGGAGAATATCACCAGTTTGACTTTCGGATAAACGAGAAATACTATCAAGTTGGTGGATCTAAGCCGTTTCGATTGTATTTGGTACAGTTGTCTTGCTGGCTGACTAAGTGAAGTCGTTCGCGTAGGTGTTATTCTTACACTGTCATATTTGTGCTTACAATATCAGTAATGCAGAGTTATTTTATAAATTAACAGAAAATATCTAGCCAGTGGTACTTCTCCAAGTCACTCTTGACCCGAATGCGAATATTTTCATTTTGTTCTGAAATATAAATAGGAACATCGTGGATAGGTTTACGCAAATTTCATCGGATTCCCAGAGTTCTGATGACTAGTTCCACAGGGTCCCGTCACTAGGATGCTCATTCGGACTTGGATTACTTCGTATCCATTAGTTATTTCTTCGTTACCTGCGGATTAAGTAAACCTAACAAATCCTCTTCTTGCAAGCAAACGAACAAGCATGTCATTTGATTGCATATCAGGGGTTCTGCAAATTGTCCCACGGAGCGCGTTGAGCATACCATCAGGCATTGGGTATTGTCTTCCGTCAGGTGTTGCTGATAGAACCTTCTGTCCTGCGGAACTCCAAGTACGTTAGTCATTCAGACCGGTCTTGTGTTTGTTAGTAAAGGGTGTGCCGCTTCTGTCTGTCTGTGCGCATTTATTTGTTCCTGTGGAAGTATGATTTTCTGAACGGGTCTCTGAACCTCCGCCGGTCAGCGTGGGGCACCGGATTAATCTGAGTAATTACCAGTGCCACTTGATTACACCCTGTTGAGTCAAACCAAGCGAATGAGCATTTTATCAAGCAATCCGCTACTGTGCACTCAAAGACAGTACGTTCGAGCACTAAAGCTTTCCTGGTCCACTCCCAACCTACCCAAGTGAGAACAATTTAGACAAATGTAGCAAATTTTCCTGTCCGTAGTATTGATTCCCCGATCTCGACTCATTCATTCCATTCAACCAATCATTTTTATAATCATAATTTGATCCAATGACTTGATTATGAATCACGATGAATGAACTTTTTCGCCACTTGGTCTAAACAGGACCTATTTCAAGTGAATCTCTTTGCTCTTTCCATTAGTTAGTGCAGTGGTCTCCCGACTTATTTTAAGAGTTTTAACTTCCCGTGTATGGTTTTCAGAACCCATGCAAATTGTGAATTCATAATTTTGAATAGGGAGGTTATTAACATGACTGGTTATCCGAAGAAACCTTACATTCGGTAAACGCTGGCGAGGCTCTTCCCTCTCATTTCGCCTTTCTCCTTTGGAAAATGCCTATTGTCAAGTTAGTGAGTAGTCAGTCTTATGATAGCGATTGGCTAACAGTGGACACTTGCGTAACTGACACTGCACGATCGAAAACCGCCCAAATCAGTAGTAATGTCGTCATCACTAATTGGATTAATACTACTTCAAAAGTATTGACCTGAAGTAACTGACCCAATCACGTCTTTAGGATGAAATCGATGCTAATTTGGTAGGCAACTTATCTTGTTATTGTCTCGTGCATGCCTGAATCAATAATCTTTCGTTGGAGGGAATTAAAAAAATTGGTTCCCAGTATTATTTCCTGGCAGTAAAATTAACTCTACCCAGGCACCATAGCAAAGAAGTCACTTAATCTGTTCTCCAAGGAGAAGATATGCTTCGGTCTTCCTCTTATTGGCCCACGAGAATCACGAAGAGCTTTAGTTAAATATGGGTGGACAGGTCAAACAAACACACGACACACCTGGGAGATGATTGAAGCCTTTAAATTTTCAAGTCACTAAGCAAATGGTCACATCGAGTGGAATCATGCGTGCAGTCAAATGGAGGGCAAGCCGGTCAACCAAATGAGAAAGTCGGAAATCAAATAGTATATTCCCACAGCCATAAGTCTGGGTCATTTAGTCGAAAGCACGTCGGGAATCGACTCACCAGATACGCGTAGGTTGGGTTTGGAAACAACTACGAATAACCAAAGGTTTCCTGTAGCAGATGTCACAAAGTGAAACAAACTCTCTCGCGCGCGCGCGACGGGGAGTAAGGTCAAAGCTTAATAAAAGCCTATAATGCAGAGGAAAATTACCAACTGTGAGCACTCCCCAGCAACGACACGTCAGCTGGAATTGAAAAGTCAGTGATTTGAAAGCCAGGGACATTACAAAAGTGTATTCCTTCTTATTTCATTGCCAAAATTTTCTTTGCATCAGTCATGCAGAAGCAAATCACTCCTGACAACTTCGACCAAACCGTTAGTTGTACAGACGTCACCAGGCCGTTGCAAATCGAGAATCTGCTCAGTCAACCAGTAACTGGATTGGTTATGGTCACCCCCGGCATTTCGTTTTAATTTATTGCTCTCAATCATCCTTTCCCCGGCTACTTGGGATAGTGTCACGGTTCCTTCGACTTAGTCTTTTCGACCTAAGATGCGTAAACTTTGAAAATAACTCCCCGAAACTCTCGGACAACTATCACCTCAATTGTGATAACCTTCAGAATCACTTGTCATCACCGGAAGAATTCGGATTCACCATTGATCGTTGTTGTGTGATTTGTTATCAGCGTTTGTGGACAGTTTGGTTTCGTGGCAATTAGTTGCATCGTGTGCATCGATTCAGCTCATTGAGCTCTGGGGTTACTGGAGAGTGTCACTGAGTTTTATTTGCCTCAACGAACAGGCTGTGAAAGCTGATTAAAGGGCTCGAATTGCGGGTTTCTAAAAGTTTTCAGAGCAGCAAATCGTGATGTTTCAAACATGGTTGTCACTAATTTAAACGCAAGGACACTATGGTTAGAAACTGATACTGCTACGGGCCTGTGAAGCACGCAGCATGTCTTTTCTGTTAGGTGCAAGTAGGCTACTTGGTTGAAGCAGACTAGAAACTCCATCAAATCCGAAGGTCTGCAGTTGCTTGCATTGCTTTGTTGTACTCATTGTTTAAATCACATTCATCAGAGCGCTCACCTCATATCCTTAGCCGGCAGTTGGATATTTTCGTTCGAATTACCACTAATTAGCAGGTCATCGATGTTAAACAGCTTTTTGTTGGAACTTAAAATCGAGTCCACACTCAAATATTGGATTCCATTAATTGTTGTGTACACAAAGTAAACTTGGGAACCAATAAGGACGTATCCGCTTTGGGTCCAGATGTTCGGGACAAGCTTACGGAGTACAGTTAGGCTACTAAGACCAATAGTAGGCAATACAAAGATGACCATCGATAACGAGTCGCAGTCATCGGACTGCTGAACATAAACGATTGAACTGAGAGGCCGAAGCGAACGATGAATAGTACTGTCGATTAATCCGTGACTAAACCAAAAAGCCAATCGCATGCGGGAAAAACTTGCCGACGGTGGCCAAGAGGATAAAGTCGTGGCGTTTGGACGTGAAGGTAGCGGGTTCGGATCCTCTCACCGTCGGCCAACTTTCCCACTTTGCGGCCCTGTGTAGGCTGCGGCTCCCTTCCTGAAAATGATGCATATTGTTATTTCATTAATAAAAAAGGAAGTAAAAGATTGAATAAAAAGTGGATCAGCTTCGAGGGACACTGTACAATGAAAGCGATGTCCTCAGACATTTCGAATATACGGTTTGGGAGAATCGGGCTGCAATGACATTCTACTAATGCGAAAATTTCTATGCCGGGAAATTCAAAGTGAAACATTTGCAAACCGTTTTGGAAACGTCCGCAACCGTTTATTATTGAGTGTGACCACTCCTCAAGTCGAAAACTAAAAATTAACGTGAATTGGAATTGTGCTAAAGGAAACTATTCGATGACCTCGCTTGAAATCACTTTTTTACTTTCGATACATTGAGTCTAGAACGAAATATGATGAAAATAGTCTGCTGGAAATACCCTCCGTACAAAACCATGGTTCCAAAAACAACCTACGAGTAGCTAGGTTTTTTGACCATGCGGCTGCTTTGCATCGTTTGACGACGTGCATCTACAAACGAAAAGGACGCCAGTGGACTCACCAAAACATTTTCCGGTTTGCTATGGGATTAGTAATACACAGGCTCAAAAGTCACTGATTCAGCAAAAGGTTTGATCAGATAATCGGATGTGACCTAGCCCTGGGGAAGTTCAACAACAAACACGATCTTCAAAATACTGCACCCACAATAAAAACCAAGAAACAAAAATGTTGGCATTTCCAGTCACGGTGGTAGAAAGAACCGTTAGTCGTACCCAGGAAGCAGTTTGGTGTCGGATAAATTGGGATTTGGAACAATCGTCTGAAAACATCAATAAGCCGTGCTTCCGGGCCTCTAATAACGTACTAGTTCGGGAGCAGCCAAACTGAGAAAACATGAAGAAATTAAACTTTCCGATGGAAAAAAGCAGCAAGTGTTTGAGCAACTTCAGGTTATGGAACGAACACTTGAATGCATTGCAGTTCAGACTGGCCAAAGTTTGCTTTTTTCGTTTATAAACCTGGAGACATTACAATCACCCGAAACAGTCGGTCACGAGGGGATTCTTTTCGAACAAAAGTAACAATCAAGACCGAATGACGTAAACTGTGTACGAAAAATCGATGCGCCATGAACTAGTTTTAATTGAGAATGATATAATGTTAATAACAGCGTTGGTTGTACATTTAATGCACCAAAGTTTCGACTACCATGGGTGGTCTTTCTCAAGGCAAGTTTTACAATCAAATGACTGAGGGAACATTCGGAGTTATGGCCAATACTGACATCTTTGAGCGACAAACATTCCAAAGGTCACCGTGCTAGTTGGCCTCACAAGATCGATGTGAAGGAAAACGAATCTCTCGCCCGACCTACAGTTCAAAGTACACACATACACACACACACAAATAAACATCCTTTGGCGTATGAAAGTTCCCCCACTCATCTGACTGTAAAACTTGCTTTAAGAAAGACTACTCACAGTAGTCGGAACGTTGGCAAATTACATCGACAAGCAGCGCTGTTATCAACATTATTTCATTCACAGTAAAAAATAACCGCTTGAACTTAAGGGAAGGGGAAGCATCTGACTTAGGGTCAAACACATGGAACTGTGACTAAGATTTTGTCGGTCACCAAGAGAAGAAAGACGTCACAGGAGAGCATGAATACAAACAACTGAGAAGCGACAAAAATGACATGGTTCCGGTCTGAGGGCAGCAAAAATCTGACGAGGTCGTGTAAAGATTCATCCGCTTTCAATGTTCTACCCTTCGGCATTACCTACCCCAATCCAGACATCTTCGCAGAACTTCTCGTATTGCGCGCAGATGCGTGTCCGTTTTTCATTCTCAGACAAGCGTCATCCGGCCACGAAATTCCGTGTGCTTTGGAGATTTATCGCACTATGTCCATTTGTACAATTATAGCCAAAATAATGACCTTAATTTCGTCTCCTCGCTATCTCCAAAGGTATCACCGCTTTTGAATCCTGTTTCGTCTGTGGTTTTGACCATGCCCGGTTTGTTCTGCACGATATTAAATTAGCGGAAAACAGGGCCTACATTGGCTGATGATTGCAGGAATTTTTCCGCCTGTTTTGTTTAAATGTCATCCAATTACTTTTTAGTACTTCTTTTCGATAGTCCAGGCAGAATTAAAATATGTCTAGGATACTTTCGCTTGGATTAGTCGAACTTCGCGTCTGCCTAACAGACGCGCAGTCAATGGACATTGATTGTAGGAACAGTTCTATAATTGATGATCATTGGCAAATAAACGTAAACGGACGTACATCTGAAACTATACAAGCATACGCTGAGAAACATTGTCAGTGTCAGTGGCGTCTAGACAGCACGGTAAAATTCCGTAGCATGCATTTAATGGAATAGACCGGGGATTTATTCGGTCTGATCGGTGCGTGCGTTCTGACATGAATGTTTTCGTATGTGTACCCTGACGTGCATGTGTGCGGTCGTGTGTGGATCAGTGGTCACGGGACAGACAGCGTGGGGAAGTTGACCGGTGGTGGGTAGATTCGAACCCGCTCTCTTTAAGTCCAAACGCCACGACCTTATCCATGTGGCCACCGCCGGCCACCCATGATCCGACTGTCTAACTGAGCTATCAACATTTTATAAAGCAACCAGAATGAGTAACGATCACCATCTACTTTTAAAGCAGTTGAGAACAGCCAATTGAACATGAGGAGTTGTCCCCAAAACGAGTGGCCTTGTTGGGAAAATAAATGTCCGTAAAGAAAAATGAACGATGCTCTTGCAGAAAGAGATGTTTGTAGACCAGTGAAAAGCACCAACGACTAAATAAGTTCTACGAATACGAGTTAGCCGATGACATGCAAGCAAACACTAAGTCCAAATGGCCAAAGCGTATTAATTTGTTTGAAGGAATATTTTTTCCTCCAGTCGTTTCTGATGATAGAATTTTCCAGGTAAAATGAGAAAATCAGCATACCATTGACAAATGCTTATGAGTAGTAAGAACAGTCTGAGTCATTTTCGGAAGATATTAACATCAGAGCTGAACATGAATATGACCGAAAACTAAACGCAGTGTGGACTTGTGACAATCCGCATAATATGCGTTATTTCTACGGAAAATCACTTGTAACAACCAAGAACAGATTCAAATGACTGAGCTTACTGGGTTCTATTTGAGGCTTTCGTACATGCAACCGTTGGTAACGAGGATGGCGAATAACTGATGAGATAATCATTTTGAGCTCGATCAAATAATGCTAGCTGATCGTCCAGTCTGTTGGATTGTTTATTGACTAGCCTACTTTGCTCATTCAACCAGAGGAAGTGAACGCGACGCGTTCATGCCGTGGAGGGCTTCTAATCAGTTCTGATGAACTCACCAAAGGAGATAAACAGTCGAACTAGTTAGTTGCACCCAACCAACTGAACAGTTCGATTTCCTACCCGGAGGAGTGCTGACCATTGCTGACCACCTTATTTTTAATGCTTAACTACAGACTTCATAATTCGAACAAAAACAGACAAAATCCAATTTCGTTCAAAGCATCGGAACGTGGGAGACACCAAGGCGCCTTGAATACATCCAATATAGGTATCGTAGTTTTGTAACTTCTTGTTCTATCAGATTGTTTCCCATGTTTCATCTCAAGAAATACGTTTGCCCAATGAACATTAAATTGGTAATTTTTATAAGTTAGTTTAAACGCCCGAATTTTTTGTCAGGAGTTAGAAAAGTGTTCACTTCTCACAGAGCACTTTGGAACCTATAAATTTTGGGATAACAAGCGACTCTTATCTAATGCGCAGCTGATCGTTTGGAAAATTTCGAATTCCCATTTGATCTTCACTACTGATTATCGTTTGTGGAATTAAATCCCACCTCCCTTGTTTGATTCCAAATTTTCCCATGATCGGGAACAGACGAACAAAGTCGTGTGAGTGTCAGATTCCACATATGCAATTCAAGGCAGACAGAATAGAGCTAAACTAAGCTGACATCAATAAGTGACGATTGGATCTGGAATAATGTGGACCGCAGAACTTCTTTGACTGTGTCTTTCGTGTTATACGACAAATCATCTAAGAACAAACGAAAACAGAACATGTGAACACGCATTGGGTGCATCAAGTTTCAGCATTTTTGTTTCAATTTATAGATTCATTGACCGTAAAACAAAAGCCTCAATCGGGGCCCGTAAATGCAATTCGATAAAAGTGCTCTCTCACGCCATTTTACTTTTCAGGTTAGTGCTATATGGTATGTGTGCGGAGCTCGTTCCCTTGAAAACAAAGCCGAAAATAGTTACAAAATACCTATGGTAAAAGCACAGAAATGAACAATTGGTTTCCTGCTGTTTGTCGTTTTTCTCACCTTCATCCGTTTGTTGTTACGTTCTATTGGCATTTTATTGTTTCAGTACCACGATGATAGATATATGTATATATTTACATACATACATATGTATGACATTACAAATAACCAAAGATTTAGCAGTTACACACCCTTTCACAGAAATGCCTTTACAGATTTACACATCATAAAATGAATCATAATTCATAAACAACCATAGATAGACCACTTTTGAGCTTAAAGCTGGACTAGGAAGATTGTAGTCATCTGATATCCATAGGTAGAGTGAATCGGCCTATTTATTACCAAATATTTTACGAAAATAACTGACAAAAATTAAGAATACTACTTAAACGGAAGTGTCTATCAATCATAAACTTATACGTTCTCAATTGCAAGACAATTGCTTATCCCTAGACGTTTCATTTAACACCATCGTGGATCATATTTCTGCATGGGTTTTCTAGGATTGCTTAATTTTTCACCGTCGCTGTCCACTATTTTTCTTCTTTTCACCTAGCATTGAACCACACAGTTTATCGCGGCAAACTTATGCCATGCGGGACTTGAAATTCTACAATGCCGGTAACCTGTCACCAAATCTGTCAATGTTTCTGTGAGCCACATCCATATCTGACAAACTTCGAGCGGTATTATCACATGCTTTGCTTTTCTGATTTTCATCATCGACATACTTCGACCGGCATCACTTAAAACTTGGAGTTTCCTGAATCTAGATTCTTCTCGCAGTCGAACACATTGCACGTTTAGAGTGACAAATGCGGATGCAGTTCTTCTGGTTTGAATGAAATCGATGGTATTCGCTGTCTTCAACAGAGGTTCAAAAACATTCTGTGCGAATTAGAGGTATCAATATAAGTCAGGTCGCGTCGAAGGTCTTTGTGTAAATTGTTCTTTATAGAATAACGACACAAAGAGGAGAATTCCGTGAATGGTAATTTGGCATTTCCTTTGGTTAAGGATCCGTCAAGCGGATATTTATTTGCTAGCAGATCGGCAGATCTAGCTACGTCATGATGGCTTTTGATTCAGCCTAAAAGATTATACTGTGAGATTTCCGGTCGAAAAGCCGCGTGCCTGAAATTATGTATGATTCATCAAATTTTTCTCGCTCCATGGTTCTTGACTAATAGAAGGTCACAACGAGCTTTCACCTCCTTTCATTCTATACAACAGAATTCCACAAGAGTGACTCATTTCGCCAGGTCTCTTTCAGTTTGCGACTGACAACTTCCGAAAGCGATCAGTCGAGAGCCCCGTGGACCGCAGTGTGGAAATTTTACTAGGGCTCAAATTCACTGACTTGGAATGTTCCGAAGACGTCGTGCATTAACTGTTTGAAAATCGCAGGGACAGAAAAAGGTATATATTTTGCACCATCAAAACTTAAGGTTTTACCTCAGTATTGGTGCGAGCCTATACTTGTACGATGCTTATACCGAGGAATATTGTAAATCAATAAAGGTTTCGTCTATCTGAGAGGTGCATTTCTGGAAACAGCAGACGTCAAGAGGAAATATCTATGAGGATTTCAAAGACCTAACTGGGATTTCCAATCGCAAGAACCTATGGCCCCGGCCGAAAGTCGGTCATTCTCCCAAAGGTCCAGTACACAATACCACCGTCAGCACCGTATATTACGCGATTTGAAATCCGGCCTTCTTAGTTTAGAACATTCGCCATTTGAGTGCACCCGACGCCCAATTCTTACGTAATATTGCAAGCGTTGCGTCACACCGACTTATCTGAAATAACGAAGTACTCAACGAAGTGTTTGTCGTCGCCAACTACACGCCAGAAATGACCATGTCACAAAGCCGCTTCCGATGTTTTGGCCACGTACTGAGAATGCACGAGCAGCGACTAATGCATCGCCGGATATTTGGGTTCCCTAGGCGCAACTAGTTAAGGGAAACGGAGATCAGGCAACGACTTGGTACGAAAGACTGAAGGAGCCACTTTGATGACCATCAAGTGTCGGACAATCAAGGTTGCAAGATGGATTTACAACGATCGACAGCAATACTCCCCTGATTTCCTTGCGGATATGGTCCAAACATGGAACCAGTGAATGGAGTGTAATCGTTTCGGTTTCAGTGAGCGAAAGTGAAGATAGCCGTAGGTCGACGAGAGTCCAGCGATATGTGGTTAAATGTTATTAAACAAGATTAAAAGTGCAGATATTGCTAATCACAGTGTTTGTCCGACTGTGTATATCACAATAAACAAACGTTTTTCTACGATTCAGAATTCTTATCTACAAAATGATTTGGCGTGAGGAACAACCACGCCCAATGTGACATTCCGTTACTCCACACTTCACTCTCCCTTTCCCAACGTTTGATTGTGGTAATAGAATTGACAATAAGAAGAAAACAAATTGCTGGTCGTGTGTGTATCTCCTCAATTTCTTCCAAAACCGGAAGAAACGTAAAATGAATCCGACCACAAAACCCGTTGCAATCGGGAAAATAGTTCTCGCATTTTGTTTGTTCTTAAGCACTTAAATATCAATCAGATTGAGAGACAAAAACGGTGTTTCAAGTGAGTTGATAAAATTCGTCAGTGGACGCGTTTAGTCTTTGCCATGATAACTGAGACCGCAAAATTATTTTAACGGACAGTTTGTATGTATGTGGAAACCCACGCAACAAGCGTCACGTGAATGCCTTTTACTCCATTAGTTGGGACCGTGTATGACGAAATACCTAAATTGGTATTCCTCTTATTCAGTCAACATCCAATTTTAACCACTTGTTATATGTGATCATGAAAACGGTTAATCACAAATTCCAGTTCATTTACTCATCAAATCTGAATCATGAATATTCACATACTTAAAATAACAACTGCAACCCACAGCTAGACGCATTAAATTCCTCAAACCCTATCTCAATATCTAGTGGTCAAAGATCAAACTAACAGAGACAATGTGAAAATCAAACGTGTAATGTCCTGATCTTGGTTGTCAAATAATTTCAAGGCAAAAGTCAAAGAGTAAAGAAAAACTTCAGAAACTGCGCGTGCTCGCTGTCGATGTCAGCTCAACTGGCAATGAAACGTTTGCGATCTAAACGCCAAGCTTGGAGATCAAAAAACCTGTGGGATCGTGCTTCCAAACATGGATCGTAGAATTTTCACACGCCCATAATGTTTCGATGTTCAGATTGGCGCTTACCTTGACAAAGGAAATCCATCATGCTCGATGGGCTTTCTGGCAGTCTAAAACCGATATGGAAAGCGACGACTGTGAATAATTTTACGATATCCGTTGATGGTCCTGCATACCTTATAACTGTTAGAACTTTTGGACGATTCCAGCCAAGAACTTCCCGTCTCGCCCTTGTGCCTAGCCCCGTTGATTTATGTTCCTTAGATGTTCGAGATGCCTGCCGTGTTGCTCTATTCACGTTATTTACTGGTATTTGGTATCTGACAAGAGCAGTTCAAATTAGCATTGTTCGTCTTTACTACGAAATCCCCCTCTATTTTTCAAACAAATGCTGGGAACCACTGTGGAACCATAAGTATGACCTCTGTTAGGCGATGTATTCGTGACCCGTTTAGAAAATGGGTCAGCATGACTGTCTACTGCTACTCTGTGTGAGTGGCAGTTTCACAGTGATATGTGACGAAAACAATTAGAGTAGGTTCTTGAGGTAGTAACTTGTTTACTAGAAGCGGCCAGTCTCGGTGTGAAATTGTTAAACGGATGGTAGAATCAATATCCAAGACCAGATATCACCAGAGAGAATGATGAGCTACTGTAAGCTGATTTCGAGTTCGTTTTCCATTCGTTTTCCATTTTTAGCGTCAAAACTACGTATGTTTTGGTGATGATGTCGACCAAGAAACCAAGTATAAGAAGTCGATAAAACCCGATAAAACGGGTGTATTCATTAATATTCCCGAAAAAACCTTTCTTGATAACCCGTGCTCGAACTAAACTTCGCACTAGGGAATGACGGCAGTTTGTTTTATACGATATGAATAGGGATTGCACGAAAGCAGACAAAGGAGTCATCAGTCGGAATGACATCTGAGAACTTTTCATCGATTTTGACCGCATGAACACAGACGATAGTCAGATGACTGGAACCTCGACTGAATAGACAGATCAATAAGACCTGATAGGTACGTACGAACGTGTGAATTACTTGAAAAAATTAATCAACAATCAACGGTCATCTGTTGGCCAAGGAAGCTGTAATTGCAGATATACTGAAGTAGTATAATACTGGACAGCTAACTGACAAAAACTATTCATCCATGCTTTAACAGACAACAAAATGCACAATCCAAAACGTGCCGCTGGCCGTCGCACGGGATAGTTTCCCTTCAGTCAGTTTTAACACAGCCAAGGGAAATTTGATGCATTGCGTATTCCAAATAACAGAAAGAAATATTAGTCTTTTTTTCTAAGTCGTACTTGATAGCTTTTCCAGTAAATCTTTCGTCGAAATAATCTGAAAAACGTGTAAAATTGGGGAAGTTCCCTAATTAACCTTGTCTTTTGGGATTCTTACTAACTGAAATCGATCATCTATCATCTGGTTAGAATAGAGGTCATCCAAATATTTCGATTACCAATTAGTTGAAAATGAATGCCTCGCTGGTTTCTGTAGCATCAGCCAGCAACGCTACCGCCGATGGTTTGAGCATTTTATGCCATAATGAACGAATGGTATTAACATTTTGTCTCCAACGATTTCTTAGATTTTAAATCTCATATAAAGGTGTACACAAATTCGTCTTAGTACTTGATTAGACAAAACGGAAGAACGAGTCAGAATTACCGTGAACCCAAATGTGGTGACGATCTGAAACCCTATTTTCAATTGGGCAGTGATTTAACGTTTTCTGGTGCACCGTTGATGAAGTTACATGGATTTCTGAATGAACGCTGATCTTATACACACCTTAAACCGCTGGAAACAGTGGCATTGGATTGTCATACTGTTGCTCTACCCTAACTGTGCATCCATTCTAAACGGAACCTTCTAGTAGGTAGTGCTATTTCCAGACTCGTTTAGCCGAATGAAGGTATTTTTCAGTGTAAACTAATTTCACTGTGCGATCCTCAATATTCACAACGCATGAGCACGTTTCTATCTCTCGTCAGATAAAAAAGGCGAGCCTCTCAAGTCTGCAACCTTTGAAATCAACAAATCACAACATGCTCAGATTGACTAAAGAGAGTCGCCTATAGTCTTGCTACGAAAATGTCTACAGTATTCTCCTTAAAATCAAGCCTCATTCTGCGTGTAACGACCTCTAAAAGGTTGATGAGTTTATCGTGCAAAAATCAAGTGGACATGTTATACGCATAAACTGAGTTTATCTCCCTAAGTTAGTCGGTGATACCTTGAACGTATTGGAAACGTAGATGAGAACGAAATCCACGAATTTTACACTTCAAATAATAGCTCTGTCTTGCTCAAAGCTTTTAAATGAAACTAACGTTAATAATAATAATAATAATAATAATAATAATAATACAATATTTATCAAATCAATTATTTTTCTGCAATGTTGAAATAATAGGCGATGCAGAGTGTTGCGGTCCTTCAGTAACCTAGGGATCGTAACTCAAGAAAAGACGATCTTTCGTTGTTAACCATTTGTCATGCTCGAATCGTTTTTTTTTGCAAACCGACTGGTTTTTCTGCGAGATTAGCGCAAAATTCAAAACTATGGAGCAGTTAGAACCTAGAAACCTAAATCGTCCTGTCTAACGTCCGTGTCTGAACTACTACACAAACGTTGATACACAGGTGTAGCGTGCCAACACGCACTGGGCAGACTTGAACATTGTTTCTCAGTTCAGGCAGTCTTCTATAAAATAGGAGAAGTCACGACTGGTTGAATACATTCGAGCAAATAGGATTTGACAGGTGTTTGAATTTCACGTTCAGTGGTTCCCATTTGTTTATTGTCTATTCAGGATACAACGAAGCCATATCGGATCGCATCACGTGATTTGCATGTAGGCACACCGGACCCACTCATTAATGCAGTTCCCTAACATTTCACTAATGAATCACTTGGATTACTTGCCTTAAAGCTAAGTGAGCACAAAGCATTCGCTGGGTAGAAAATTTTCATCTCATAGTTTGCAGTAAGAATTAGCAATGCATCGATCAGCAAAACGAGTCACATGACTTGCGATCAAATCAAATATGCATAAATTTGGCTATTTTTATATGATTCGCTCTGGTGTATTTTTGTTGTGATATTTTCAACCCATGAAATATAATCGTCTTCGAAAACATATTCAAACTGACTAGCTTATTTCGGTTCGGAGGCAACCATTTCTAGCTAGGAAACAAACTCATTACGAGGAGCGTTTGTTTGGTGAACTTTAAACCACTGCCTGACAAGATAAGCATTATGGACAGTTCTGTAGTAACACTTAAATACTCGCTTCAAATACCAGTTTTGTAGTGCTTTGTGTTAAAGCGCTTCATCGGCCGTCGCCTAGAACAAAGGAAATTATATTACACCCTGTTTTGTTTTGCTTTTGGCCGATTCCACGTTGAATATCCCGTTCGACACAATCCCATACCGTTTCAACGTAATAGGTTTCCCAATTAGCCAATCAGATTATCGCACTTTGGTAGCCCGGAGTTTGATTTTCTTATAAGGTTAAAAACATTCACAGTTGGATATATCCAATTCTGTTCCGTGGCCGTTCATTTCTCGCCGTTCCTCCTTCTGACTTCCTTCTATCAAGCTGCATATGGACTTTTTTCCTCGAAATGTGGTTGTATGACAGCCCTGTCAGATAAGAATTTCTGATCTACACGGCTGGATGGTTGAATGCACTGGACCAGACTTAAGTATCCCAAGCACTAATACCGTTATCTACGATGTACATGTGGAACTGCACGTGTGTACTCTGTCTGTGTCTCTCTCTGTGTGCGTGTGTGTGTGCATGTTAATGAGTGAATATATGAGTACCCTTTAGGAAAATATGTTGTTTTGAGAAAATGAGACAATCAATGAAGATTTCGACAGCAAACTATCACGCAATTATGTTTGTACAGCTCCCTAGCCAGCCATTGGTTTTGATTTATTTCGTGTTTGTTGTGAATTGATTTTTGATACCACTGGAAACAATTGTGCAAAACAAAAATAAATGAATTTTTCGTTGTTGTTGATGAACAGTGATCACTTGTACTTTACTCTCCTCGGCCGTTTTGGTCAATGTGCAGCTATTTCTAGACGGTAACCGGGTGGTCCGAATCGGCATATTTTGCACTTTTCATTCATAAAGATCTAAAGGTTGCTTTTTTTGTTTGAACCAAATAGAACAGTAGTGATTGGTAGGCCACGAGCACAGTAAACATTCACCCGTATCAGGTGAAAGAGAGCATAAGAAAATTGTTTTTCAACGCAAAATGGCAACGTTTTTATCGCCTCTTCGTGCACTTCCTGAATACGGAGTCCCCATAATGTGACTTGTCGATCCAAGTCAAAATAAAATGATGCAATAAAGCTTCCTCTACATGCCCCACGCAATTTGGTGGCGGGATGGCCAAGCGGATAAAGTCGTGGCGTTTGAAAGTGCAGATCGCGGGTTTGAATCCTCCCACCGTCGGTCAAATCCCCCCGGTTGACAGCCATTTGCTGGCTGCTGCTGCCCCCTTCCTAAATAATGATGTACATTGTTGTTTCATTGCTAAAGGAATTAAAAGAAGAGATAAAAATTAGATTGTGGCAGTGATTAGCAAAACGGATGACACTCTGCTCATACAAACTTTCACTGTGTTGAACTGTACCGAATATAAATCATCACGTAAACGATAATGGCCGTTGATCTGTTAGGTAAATGAGCTTGAACTTCAAACATTCGGAGTGAATTGTTTCCCGGCTGGTTTATGCGCAGTTCTACCGTTGCATTATGATAAATTGTGGTCGTTCTGTACTAGTGTCAGATTACCAAACTTTCTTACCACCTCAACACAATGTTTGATTAAAGGAGTAGTTATAACTTTTTCTTCCACCTATTCACTTTATAAAATCAATTTTGCTGCTACTAGTGGATAAGAAAATTTGTTGCAAACGTGCCTTCTATTCCAGTCGGTAATGAATGAATGCAGTTACACTAGTGACTAGCGATTTCGTCGGTTCTCGGCAGCTAAATATGGATAAAACTACACAGTTCTCTTTCAGTCGTGATTCAAGCATGATATTGGCTAGCATGACTTTACACATCACAACCACAGACATACCGGAGTGGCTGTCGATGAAGTGACTTACGTCAACATCATGTGAATTAACATTTGCGCTCGTTAATCTTAGAAGGAAGCACCATTTTAGTTCATAACGATTTCGGTGAGCTGGGATGAACTTCTTAGTTCTAGTGAGCTGAAATTTAGAGAGTGTGAAAATAGTTTGTGTAGTAGAGGTGTGGATTCTATGAGAATCGATTCATCATGCAGCATGGAATCTAGGATCAAGGTTAAGAAACCACGGAAGCTTTTCTTAATTCTCATTCGGCGAAAACTGGGGAACTATTCGGACTAAAGTCGCATATGTTCGACCTGGATTCGTATCGCAGTTTGAAGATATTGAACGCACATTGTGCATTAATTTCATGATTTCCTAATGATCAGTTGGCCGTAGGTAAAACATGACAAGCAGTTGAGTGCAAAGGTAAGATCGATCTGAAAATGAGGACTGTCAGTTAAACGGGGGGAGTTTCACGCAGTGATTGTTTTTCATATGGAACGGAACTCGTCCCCAAACGAATTGTCGCATTGTGAATTCCTTCACATGCATCCTGCCCGGTTTCTGTTGTTTAGTTGGCGTACGTCACTTATGACACAGCGGACAAACTGGTCTAGCTAAAGCCCAGACCGATTGCTCAGGCAAAGCAAAATAAATCAATAAATTGATATTTGATGTCCGTTGACAATGTTGAATGTTAATCATGAACGAACATGTGCCGAAATAGTGCCTACCCACGAGGGTCTTTTTCGGCACAAAAAAACGATTACACGTCAAATATGCCGTCCTGTCATCGTTCTGTTGCTCTCCAATCCCTAAGCCGGTAAACAACTTTCGCTAACGTTTAGCCACTATGCTTCTTCTTGATAAGTTTCGCATCCGTCATTTGCTATTGGGTTCCCATGGAAGAAATTTAACGTGTGAAGTGCTCAAATGATTCCGGAAACACCACAGGTTTATAAGTCGAGAAGAATAGTAAAAACTAAATACTAAAATCGAGGACTATTTAATTTAACCATTTAATTACTGACATTGTGAGTTATTTTATAAAGTATTCATATCAATGTATATGAGACTACCCAGCTACCAGAAGGTAAGCAGTTGTGTAGACGAACAATAGGAAATGATTTACTAGTAACTACTCTGTTTTTAATTTCCCAATGCTCACTTGATGACGAGAAAAGGATTCAAAAATTCGCCTTCTTAGCCAATGAGCAGAATATCTTCTTGAAAATACGTGAGCAGCAAAGGGACATTGCTTGATTGCTTGGTCCGAGCAAAGTATTTTGATTGTAGCAGCACGACAGATCCGCGTGTCCCACACCTAGGCGTAGTTATGACGTGTCCAACTAGTCACTTCCATAGGCATTACTTTCAATTTAATCAGTAGTTGATAACTTACTGTTCATCGCCTCTCTACGACGTTGTTCAATGCAACATTGTGATCTGTTTCACGCGATCATACTAGGTGCAGTCAGCAGTGTGTGTGTTCGTTGATCTGCCTGCTTAAAATGAATACAGCTCCCAGTTTGTTCGTGGTCTATTCTCCATGGAAATTGGACAATCGAGGAATCAGTAAAAGCGTATAGCCCAGTAGTTTTCATGGCAATATGAGTCTTTTGACATTCATGCCTGATGGTACTCATCTAGAAGAGTTTCGAAAAAAATTTTTAGGGTGATCTTCTTAGAGTTGTTAACTGAATAATCTTTATATTTAGTGTTAAGACTATCAATGGGCATCGTGCTGTGGATCCAGTGTCCAGGATAGGTAGAATGTTCTTTTCTTTTCGACGGTGCTGGGGATTATGGGTCGCGCATAGCATCTTCGTAGAGTTCGAAAATCGACGGATCCCAGAATGATGGTCACCGTGGGTGATGCTATCATGTACTAAACTAGTTGGTGTGTGTGAATGGATGGTGTACTCATTTAAGAACCATGCCATGACGCAAATGAGATTCTGTTGAAAAACTAATAAAGGACTGTACAAGTACAGGACTAAATTGATGGGAAAGCACAAGGTGCACATACATGATATACGGCAGTAACCGCCGAACCAGTCATTTGCTTATGGGGAATTTTGTTTCATCCATCGGTCGGCATAATTTACTACTGACAAGTAGTTTTGGTGTGGATCAAAAAATAAAACAAACATCTGGTAATTTTACATATGCAACTAATGAATGTCAGAAACATCGTTTTTGATGGGGGCTTTCGTTGGCAAATATTTCAACGGTGATCTCACTTATCTCCATGTAGAAAGATTTGGGGATAGTGGCTAAAATGTCGGTCATTTTCGGTCTTCAAGAGAACATAGTTAAACATTAGATTGTGAGAACATTAATAAACAGAAACGGATATCTACAATACTGCTGGCAACTTCTTCCAAAGTTGTGAAGGTATAAATGTGAAAAACATATCTTGATAAGCTTTGCTATACAATATTTATTCGAATTGGCTACGGACTTTGCAATCGTTGCTTTCACTAAATCATCGTCACGAGCTACTTGCCCATATTTGATCAATTCGGCCAGAAAAGGCTGTGAGTATTGTCGGAGCCAAACAAAGCAAAGATCGTCCAAACATCAGATTCGTCAGCTGTTCGAGGATTAGCGTTGTTCGACTTTTCTAACCGCCCTTTGGAAGCCTCCTTCAGAAATCATTTTCAACCCAGGTTTTCGGTCAACTTTTCAGATAAAGTGTTATTCGTTTTTGTTGTCAGTAGTATACTTTGTAGGAGGATGGACGACAAAATACCGGTTTCGTGATTACTGCCGCTCGTCAGATATACGCATCCGGTACTGTGGGTTACGCAAATCCTCTTACTGGTTTATTCCTTAACTGCGTCCTCACGAAAATCTCAGTTGAATAATTAGGAGAGTGAATAGATAATGAGTCTATTTAGTAATCACACGATGATTCGTCGACAACAATTGTATTGTATGCCTGTTTACACGCGGATAAAAGCTCGAATGACGAATGCATTTGTTCGCGAGATAACTGTCTCCGGAAGGTTGCATATGAATACGATTGTACCTGCCTGACGTGAAAACCTGTTTTTGATACAAATTATAATGGACAAGGTCGGTTGATCGTACTTTAACGTAGAAGGAATCGTTCGGTTCCAAACACAACAAATTAATCTATGCTGTCCGATTTGCATTTTGTCGTAACTTGTTATGATTAAGGTATCAGTACACAGTTCAATCAAACAGTAAGCTAGTAACTGTGAGGCTGTGTGTGCTTTTCAGACAAATAGCATCGATGTCTGGAAAGCCGAGGCACTGACCGTACACGGTTTTTTGAAGGCCATCCCCTGACTAATCGAGGAAGTGTTTTTGGTAAACAACCCTGGTGTCTCTTAATTGAAATGACCTTTCATCTGCGCACGCAGCGAGCTAGATGAATATTTTGTGATTAAGGAATTTCTGATCATCAGCTGAATGATAAACAGTGAAATTATGTTGGAATAAAAACAGCACCTGTTTGGCTAAGTTTATGATAGTTAGAGAACTGGGATGTGTATAGGAAATAAAATCGTCCGTCATATGGGGTCAGGATTCAGCTGGTCCGTGAGGACGGCGATAGTGGTGTCTAGTGGGTTGTCGTGACCAATCGTCTGTAACTATAAAAAGTTTGGTGGATGGGGAACCATTCCACCTTAATCGGTATTTGATTATCTTGAAAGAATCAGATCGAAATGACTGGCAGCGGCAAGCGTCGACTGAGAATCGTTCGTTCCGGGTTCGTGCCCCATTTCGTGATCAACAGAAATGCGCTGCTGATGTGTCCGATCAAGATGGATGAGATAGATACGATAGGGTGATCCACTTCGTTAAATAATTTCCCTGTCACTTGGACTGCTGTAACGAAAATGACCAGTCGAATACCAGATCTGCATGTCTGAAGTAACTATATAACATGCGAGTAAAGCACAACTCTGGGCAAGCTGAAACCATGCAAACTTTGTGACAATTAATCGATTGTACAATCTGGCATAAAGATTGAAATGAATTGGGAAGGATGTTTGTCTTAGAAATTCTTACAAAATGCGGTAAGTTAAAATTAAAAGAGCGCTATCAAATCAGAAGGTGATTACGAATTTTGTGTTGATGTGACCACGATCGAAGGAAAGTAAGAGAACGAAATTTAGGCTGGCTATCCAACCCATCTCCGGGATGCAATTTGTCCGCTCTGCCTGACCGGTAGTGGGTGACCAAGAAACTACTATTTATTGTATTACTGAAGAATAATTTAAGTGTAAGCACCATGTCCGATAGCCCATATGATCCATGGGACTGAAATCAGGTTTCAGCAACGATGACTCTAAGTCATGGAGTGACACTAAAGTAATCAAGATCTCATTGGGTCGATCGTGTTCATTCTTTGGATCCCATCAAATTGCTCTCTGTCACGAAAGTGATCCGACTATCGAAGTTTCGAATAATTCATGTTTGACGAGGCAGAAGTCGATCATTATTTGTCGATGAAAGTATGACGGACTTTTGCGTAGGTGAATTTTCGCCTCTTTCTCTGTGATCGGGAAGCAGACTAAAGTTTTGGGGTTTAATTTCGATCCTTCGGAATTGGAATAAAGAATTTTGGTTTAATTCAGCAAATACTTCCAATCAAATTGGCATGCTTGGGCGGAGCTCATAACTGCTTGAAGCGCTTAGGCATTCGACCAGGCAGTGCAGTATGTTATAACAAATACCTTTGCCTTAGGTATGAAATCAATTCCCAAAGGAGGTCGTCTCAATTTCAACAAGAAAATAAAATCATCTCTCAAACTACTCTCAACCGACAGTGATTGGAAGCTTCCAGTTCTCAAACCAGGTGATTAACCCTTCTAACAACTCAACAAAAGGCATCCTGCTGTATATGTTGACTATTAGCACATTCTATGGATTATACATCAAGTGACACAGAATAAAGCTTATAACCTGATCATGACTGTACAGCAAATGTGCACACTATGCAGACCCCGTTGCAAGAGATTCTAGAAAAAACACCAAACACTTGTGAAAGCCATGGTGGAGCATGGATTTTTGTCTTGGAATCCTCGGCCAGGCCCAGCTACGGCAATCGGAACTGGTAGTGGTTAATAGGAGTTTTACAAGTCTCCGCTATATGCATTGATCCGTATGAGGAGTACAGCCGGTTTAACAACATAACGTCCATGACGGGACTTCTGTGGCAGCTACTTACCAAAGTACATCGACTGATCAAAATGCTGCTTGCCCTATGATTTGAAACCTTAGGCCCATGACTAGTTAACGCTGATGATGTCTTTAACATTACTAGAACTTTCGTCATCGAAGCCACTGTATGTGTTGCAATACCAGATAACTCTGGCTAGTTTCTTATCCCCAATTAACCAACGGCATATCCAAAGTCCCGTAATGCTTATCAAGCCAAGCTTCTGGTGTGCACTGACACAAAGGAGTTCTTATCGAGCGCTAATGATTTCAAAGAGCTGAACTGCAGTCCCCTGTACACTTTCCTCTACCGTGACACAAAATAACAACGCTCCGCCTGTTGTTGACCTTCGCATGTCGGTCATATCGCGTTTCTTCATCCAAACACTAATAACTTTTCATGAAATAATTCACCATGTGATATCACCGTTCAACTCACTATAAACAAACCATGGAAACACTGTACAGCCGTTTCATCCTTGTTAGGAATCATTAGCAGTGCATTTGGACCGCGCCCGAACTGGGACGCGGACCCGAACAAGGACAAACAATTCTGAGTCGAATGCCTTAGCTATTAAGCTACCGGGCAGGCTCTGAACAGTTTGTCGAAACCATTCAATCTCCTACTACTAACATGTACTGATAACTTTGTTCGGATTGCGCCAGCCGCTCAAACAAGGAAGCTCTTGAACAAGCAATCACCATTAAAGTTGGTGAGCTGAGAGCTGTGTTGCAAATTTGACTTACTTTCGCTGTTATTCAAAGTAATCGCTCAGCGGTGGTATTGATTAGCTTCTATATTCGCTCTTAGAAAGTAACGTCTATGTTGTACCGGCTTGGTGACATTGCACGGAGGTGAAATCACTGGACGATGGAAAAGTGAAGAACATTTCGGATTTCTTTACTGGACTATCGGAATGCACTCGAAGCATTGTGTTGCGAGAATCTTATTGTATGAACGACACATCACCCAGGAATGCCGCAAAATATCTAGCAAGTAATACTTTCCTCACAAGTCCATGCATAGCAGGAATGTGAAAATTTTCGGAGCTTCACTGTATCGCACTTTTTCGCCTGACATTTCGAGATACACGAGGTCTGCTTGAATTTCCAATATTCAAAAGCCATTTGGAGTATTCATCTGGTTTCTTTTAAATCTATTTTTTTCTGTTTTTATTCTTCAAGTGAGACATATTTCACCAAACAACCGATTGCCACCCGGATGCCGTCTTAGTCGTGCAAACAAGACATGCTGGGATAAGTGGACAGTATAAGGAATCTATTTCGCCATTCTATCTTCGGATTCATTGTGGGTTTTGATGCTTGCAAAATATTTAATTCTATTATAAACTATAAGGCAATCGTTGCCGTTTGATTTACAGCCCTAGTTGGTGAAGGTGTGTTGAGCAAGAAAGGAACGTTGTCCGTTAAACAAATTGTTTGTGATCAACTGAGGTTGCACTAATACTATTTCAGCAATTGATAACTCCATTCTTCTATCACTAGTACACTTTCTGTAGCCTATAATCAAGGTAACCCTTCCCATACAAACAAAAACGTGAAGAACAACAATATAATGTAATGCACAAATGCAAGGAATTAGGCTGAGTTCAGGAATGATTTTTGTGAATCCCGAATAATGACGTTTCAACTCGCGATCGGTTTTTCTAAGGTCATTAAAAAGTGCACTGCGGTTCATTCAGGTCAGGCCATATTTGAAGTTGAATCGGCCTAAAATACTTTCGAAATGATCGCGTTTTTTTCACGCTATTAATTTGCCCCGGTGATCGTTGATTTATTGCCAAACATTTTTTGCGAAAAAAAATATATTCAATCGAACAACTGGATGGATCAATTCACAAAATGGCGTTCAGTGACAAGAAAATTGAAAACCAAAAGAGACTGGGCGCTTGTTCGTAAGTCAGATTTATTGCAGTCAGAGATTATTTCGTTTCGATCCCTTGAACCCAGTTATTTGAGGAAATTGTTCTGCGGATTGTTCCACCGAAATTGGCATAGTTATGAATCTAACCACGGGTTTTCGTGCACAACCAATGAGACACTCCACTTTAACAACATTATATTGTGCAACTAGTAGACAAACATCCAGATAGCCTATAGAAATGGTTATTTAATGACCACACGAGAACACGTAATGTATGTCATTACTTGGAGGATTTGAGAGTCTTGATTGCAAAACTGTCCTCCTCCCTAAATTAATTTATCGTCAGACAAACCGAATTCCATAACTCACAAAACTGTCCGATTTCTCCTGTTGGAAATTATGTATTTCCTTGGAAATTCTTTTAATCTTTTACTTCTTCTATCGTTGAAGTAACGATATACAACATTGTTCAGGAGGGGGCCGCGGCCAACACAGGGCGGCCATTTGGGGAAATTGACCGGTGGTGGGAAGATTCCAAATCGCGACCTTCACGTTCAAACGCCGCGACCTAATCCGCCTAACCGCCGCTGGATCCGGCAAGTGAGCGAGCAAGATCGGTTTGTCAAAATAAGTAGTGTGTATCTGAATCAGAGAATAACATCTCCACGGTAGTCATCATCCTTTTAGTCAGGTATTGCTCGTCATTAGATATGTTTCCCTGGTAATCTCCTCTTGATTACCGTGCAGTTTGAGATTATTTCGTTTTCTTCGACATAATAATTTCCGAAATCATTCTTGTAGCCTATAAGCAGTTTCATCTTCTCCAAAACATCCTAACGAATCAGAATATATATTCTTACAGATGGCAGTTCGCATAAACTGACCTACATTAGCATTGAGAAATAAAATTCCACTTCTTGAAACGATGTAGAACAAGCTAGGAAATGTCAACGCTGGCTCCAAAAAAACGTTACTTTTCGAGACTAACGATTACAGCGTTTCAACATGATACACCCTTTTGTGACAAAGGGACTGAAAATGTGCTGACGGCTTGTTGAAGTTGTAGGGCTCAACGAATTTTCTTCTAGTAGTCAAAAGAGTCTACGCGTTCGTGCAGATCAAGGTACTCAGATTCTGTTGACTGTTGACATCCATTTACGTGACTGAATCAGCTAATGGCTTCAAAACAGCGAAGAAATAAGTCACAAACAATGACTTCGACAGTATCACACAAGACAGGACTGATGAGATTTTCTGAGAGTTAACTTATACCTGAACGGAAGTGAACAAATGAATTCCGTCTCAGCAACCTTAAGACTTGTGTACTGTCAATTCTCTCATAGTAAAAAAAACTAATTCAGTATTTAGAAACTTTATACACTGCTGACCAGATTTTTCCTGTTCTTTTCTAAATGGCAGATTCTTTGTTTCTCGGCCGTCACCAGATGTGACAATAGGTGGAACGTATGCGGACAAAAGTCCCGCGATATGTGGTTAAACGTTATTAAACAAGATTAAAAGTGCAGATATTGCTAATCACAGTGTTTGTCCGACTGTGTATATCACAATAAACAAACGTTTTTCTACGATTCAGAATTCTTATCTACAAAATGATTTGGCGTGAGGAACAACCACGCCCAATGTGACATTCCGTTACTCCACACTTCACTCTTCTTTTCCCAACGTTTGATTGTGGTAATAGAATTGACAATAAGAAGAAAACAAATTGCTGGTCGTGTGTGTATCTCCTCAATTTCTTCCAAAACCGGAAGAAACGTAAAATGAATCCGACCACAAAACCCGTTACAATCGGGAAAATAGTTCTCGCATTTTGTTTGTTCTTAAGCACTTAAATAGCAATCAGATTGAGAGACAAAAACGGTGTTTCAAGTGAGTTCATAAAATTCGTCAGTGGACGCGTTTAGTCCATGTCAAGATAACTGAGACCGCAAAATTATTTTGACGGACGATGTTACATGTTTGTATGTATGTAGAATCTCACGTAACAAACGTCGCGTGAATGCTCTTTATTCCATCAGGTAAGACCGTGTTTGACGAAATACCTAAATCGGTATTCCTCTTTTTTCAGTCAACATCCAATTTTAGCCACCGTATTTATATCACAATCATGACACGTTTTGAGTCTGCCATTGTGAACAAACTGAGATACATTCACAAGTGTCTGACGCATTTGATGCTATAAATCACGCAAAAATTATCCCTGGCAATCCTTGGGCTCGCCACGTTCACAGGACATTTTTGTTGGTGTCCAATCGTTTGTGCACTAACTGAGTTTTTTCTCATGCACCATAAAATAGTCGGAGTTGGACATTGTCATTCACTTTGCAATTATGTCATCGATTTAGACGGACAGAACACCAGTCGTATTTTGCGTCGTATCGCGATTCTTGTTGTCCTACGTTTTGTGTAGCAATCATATATTAGATATGAGTGCGATTTCAGAAAACGTGCATAAAACTGGGAGAAAACTACTCTACTCAAGATGATGCGTTTACCAAATGTTGATGTAGTTCACTACGGACATTCTTTTGGAAAAGCTGTCAAGATTCTCATATTGTTTACTTCCATAGATTTATGGGAACTTTCCTGTCACCACAACCACGAATTGAGGCGCTGACCAGTTTTCCTTACCACCCGCGATAATCATGTTCCTCGTTTTATTGCCTGTTTGCTCTATACTTGATATCCACTGACACGCGCTCCATTTTACTGGCTACGCGAAAGTTATGTGTCATCCGGTTTCCTTGTCGGATATTTGGTTCGATTATGCTCTCCGTTCGCCGCTACAATAGCTCGGGATTACTGTTATATAAAAAAACCGTAATGGTTCTCAACATGGATCGGGATCACGCATTGCTGCACATCAACGAGCTTCTAATCGATCTAAAGAGGCACTCGTGCTGGCTGGCGGACAGCTCTTAAATACACCCTTCCAGCCAAGATATCCATTCCGGCATTGTTGAGTACCACAATCCGCTCTCTGTTTACAAAAATGTTGGATCTGTACCTCACACTTCAATCACCGATCCATGTTCACACGTGCGTTGTCTGCATAGAAGAATCGTGGCTGAATCCAAATATCGCTGATTCACTGGCAGAACAGAGTTTCAATAAAGAAGAACACTGGATGTGGTGTGGCAACATGCATAACTCCTTCTGGTCAGACAAGTCCGAATTGACTTATATGTACTCAATACACGGAACTGAATGTCGCGTTACACCGTGTCATCACAGAATTTCCCGCCATACCGGTACAATCATAACGAACTTGTGCATTGCTCCCTTTAGCTCACAACACAATATCAAATCGTTTTTCGACTCTTTCCCACCATATATTGCCTCTATTCTCAACGATAATCTGCATATTATTGCAAGTGATTTCAGTCGTGTACCAACTCTACCGCATACTGACTTCTGCGTTTCCCCCACCAGACCAAATTCCCATCACCTTGATTATTTCCCCCTGAAACTGCATGCTCCCATCTCAAGTCGTGATCATCGTCTGCTTCTTTTAAGATCCACAATAGGCTGTCGGTCAAATTTCTATTCTTTCAAGCAAACAAATCAAACCCAACTTCGTCTCTGCCATTTTTCACACAGCAAACTTACTGTTCTTCAAAAAGCCCTTTCACATACATTTGCATGTTTCTCTTTTGAAACCCTGCTCTATGACAATGTCAAACTTTTCACAGAGACGGTCAACGCGATCTTCGATACCTGCTGCCCCTTAGAAACGCTTCGTTTCAAATGGTCATATCTTCTCTCGTTTATTCAGATCTCCGAGCAAACGCGCGGAGCACGTCTACATAGCCCGTAATGACTCAAGTGTGCGGCATATTTCAACCCTAATAAAAGCTGAAGTCAAGCGCGTCGACACGACATTAGCCAGCCAAATCTTGAAGGCAAACAATAACCGATTCCTATGGCAAGGCATTCGACTGTTATGTTGGAATTAAAAGAAACATGTGAAGTGTTCTGCGGATGTCGACAGCATAAATGAAGCTTGCATCCATCCTGCCACTTATGACTCGGTAATATCTGGACACGGTGGTGATGTCTGTTACCGGTTCTTCTAGGGAAGAGGTGTTCGAGCTTCTGCGCACCCACAAAATTATCACAGGGTTTGGTCCCGATAGTCTCTCCTCAGCACTTTTAAGGCGTGGTGATGTGGCTCTGACGAGTGTGTTCACTTCTTTGAGGAACTCATAATTAAGCTCGTCCTCTATCCTCGACTGCACGAGACCCGTCACTATGGTTCTTATCTCAAAATCCAGCAATTTTACTGCTTTCACTGAACCTTTTCACCCCGTCGCCTAAACATCTTCCGGTCTTAAACTGATACAGCGTGCTATACTTAAGTGTCCGCATTCTTCTATGTATGCTGTTGACAACTCTTTTCAGTTTGCCTATAAATTTAACAGATCCAATTTGGACGCCGTCACTTCCCTCATTCACCATATTTGTAAATCCCTAAACGCATCGATGAAATCTATCGACATTCGATTTTGTCCCACGGTCTTCTCTACTTCACAAACTGGAAACATTTGGTTGTCCCAGACCTTTATTAGCATGGCTGTCTGATTACTTTACTAACCAAACCCAGTGCACATGAATGAAACCGTTGACCAACAATTCAGGAGTGCTACAGGGTGCTGTTCTTTCACCGTACCTCTTCTCTACTTACATTAGCGACTTATCAACTAGCTCACCGTGCTATCTGTTTAAGTATACTGATGATGTTGCCCTCTCTCAAGCCGTTTCGAACAACGATGATTTTCAAAATTTTCCAACAACCTATCTTCTGTTTACAATTTCTCTGCACCAGCTGGTTTAAATCTGAACACATCTAAATGCTTCGAACGTCTTTTCTATCTCGCTCTCTCTCGGTCAGCCTACCCATTTGAAATGTTTTCCATCAACTCAAAAACACTTGTCAGGTTTGATTCTGTGAAATACCTAGGAGTTACTATTGATAAAAATCCCAAGTGGACTTTTCATGTTCTCACATGTGTAAAAACTCTCCGACGGTTGTCATTTCAAATCAGGAAGCTTCGGATCTACAAGGTGAAACAAAGCGCCATCTCCTGATTTGTATACCGATGAGTTTTTCCAATCCTTCTTCACTGTTCCCTTGTTATTATTCCAGGTTTACTTAAAATAGACTTTAAAATTCTTCGCCGGGGCTATCAATTCTTAGCCGTGTATCCTTCATACCACCAAATGAGTTGTCCTTCAATCTATGTAGTCAACACTTATAAACATGTGAAAAATTTGCTCACAAAATTTTTTCAGATCCCACGCATCCTCTGCACAACGAACTTTCAACGTACCGCTCTCATATTTCTACACGATCGAGAATCAACATCTATAGAAGCTCCATTTTCCCATATTCAGCACCAATTTTGGCAAACCGTGACCGTGTCATAGACGAGTTTCTGAGCATCCTATCATAATGTGCTATGATTATTCCTCCGTGAGTTTTTTATATTTTTTAAAAGTTGATGAGTTTAGCTTGAAGTTTTTCCTATTTTATTTTTATCCTCACATATTTTGATTGAAATGCGGTCTCGAAATTTTAACAAAAATATATCCCTGTGAGCCACCTTCTGATGTGATCGAATTTGTGCATGTCTGACACAGTTTTTCAGTTAAATATTCTGTGGGCGCTGCAATTTTTCGGCTGAATATGCTTCTTAATCGGTTTGTTATCGCCTAACAACTGCGAGTGGTTTTCTTTGTTACCCTGTAGAATCTCGTGAATGGAGTGGCGTTCCTCGTCTCGTCTTTCATGTACTTTACTCGGACATCATTTGTAAGGTTATCAACTTTTTCCGAACTTTCTACACGAGTATTATAGTCACTTAGTTTGGTTGACAACAGATTGCTTTTATCTGGCTCCCTGCGACCGATTACATTTTCGGTCGCTCTCGCTGGTTCCATTTAGTTAAGCAGTCTTATCCACGTCGCCCCGTTTTGTGATTCGCCGGGGAAAGCAATTCAGGTGACTAGTTTCAGACCCTTCGATTCTAGTGCCGTGCATAACATACTCGACTGAAATGGATCAGACCACAGTCCTGGTTTATTGTCCAATATTCCTTTGACCCTGACTACCCGATGAGTAAGAAAACCATAAAAGAGTTTTCTTGTAAGGTTTTTTTCAATATGATTTTCCTGGATTTGAGTTATGTAATATAAATTCACTATTTCACCGTTTTGGGTCGAATAAGCAGATTAATTATTACGTGAAGTGGTGTTTCACATTTTCTGTACTTTATTACAATTAGCATTTGAAAACCATTTTATTTCAGCCGTACTAGAAAGGCTATTTTATTTTCATTCATTTTATTTCACCTCTGTTCACGAGTGTAAGCAATGTTATTTTGCGGTATCCTCATCCCGGAAAATGATGTCTTGCACCTGTGTAATGTTTCTTGTCTGCTAAAATCCGATTTATCTGATTCTTCCACGATCTTCTTTTGATATTTTCTAACCTCGTTTTATTTTCACCAAACCACATATTGTTTGATACACTTGACAAAGCAGGAAGTTCTTAACGAAACTGTCTGCCTGTAGAGCGAGACATCGACGACGGAGGCAATATTTTCATCTCCCACTGACCGGAAGCTTTTCTCGCGGTAAAAAGGAAGCACTCGTGAACATCTAGGAAAACGAATCGACTGTCTGATTTGAATTCCATCCCCATTCATAAAGAGTATCAATCCAATGGGGTGAGGATGTATCCTTGCAAATGGTAAAGTGAACTATTTCAGATAAACACGGTTTATGATGGCATGAACGTTTTGTTGAACAAAAACACTGTTTGACAGGTTCTGACATACAGTATGCTTTCGATGGTTCCGTCTACACAGTATTCTTTGTGAGGAAAAATGGATATCAAATTTATTGTCGAATCTCCCAAAGTCTAAATTCTCGGTCAAAAAACCAGAAAGGCACTGGTTGCTTTCGGTTAGTATCCACGTGGAATCAGTCGTTCCGCTCGCGTAAAATCAATACTGAGTGGAGAAGAACAGTTCATGCAGAGTTTAGAAATGGTTCTCGCAACTGAAAATCATACACGAGAACGATCCACGAATTTCTCGGCTGTCCCATTTTCTCTGGGATCAACTTGAGGGTTAGAACTGCAAATAATCACCGAGTGTTCGTTCATCTCTTACTCCAAGGAACGTGAAACACCAGCCAATATACGAATGTCATAATGCTATGAAATTTCTTTTTAACATTACCCTTGTCTCTGTGTACAACGACACCGAAATTGGGACCTATGAAAAATTTGAACGGAAACGGATTTCTTTTAGGATACCCTGAGAAAAATATTCGTGAATTAACTCAGTCAGACGTTTGACAACTAAAAACACTACAAACTAATAAAATCCAACTGACTTTAGGATATGCATTTTAGTATGTTCATGTGGAACATGAGAAGCTGTGTGACATCGAGGATGAATGAACTCCCAACATTTTCACACTTGCGACTTCGAATTTTTGTTTTGTCCGAGAGGTGACTTTGGTGTCTAGTCTGATCACGATGACCAGTCTGTGCTGTTATGCTGAATTAGTTATTTCCATTTCCATGCGTTTAATTTTGTTCTATTCTATTCATCTTTCCTATTGAAATGGCTGGGTACTGTAACTGGCAAGAAAAGGTCTGTCATCAGCCAAACGTTAGTCAGTTAGGAAATAAACCGAGGTGCTTGTCGAATTCATTCACGTCCGACGACCTTGACCGAGACGGTACAGTGACCAGCACATTTACCTCGGACATTGGTGGTTTGACTCATGCCACGGGCTTCGAACTCGGTTGCGGAAAAATCTAAGTGCAATTTCCAACTGTTATAAAATTTAGCTGTTCTTGTTTTGGTTGAATATGTTCCTGACACATTTCATTTTGACTTTTGCCGAAATAACTTAGGGGTTTAGATAGGGAGCCGAGCAACTGAAAGTGGTTGGGACATGTCTCGTCCTGTTCAAACAACATCCATCTCGCTGTACGCAGTTCTCTGAGGCAGAAAATAATTGAAAGATGAGTCGATGATAGAACAAAGAGCGCGAAAATTCTAACCAGTGGACTGAGTTGTGCATGTCGGGTTAGATTAGCGGATTGAGATCTACGAGGACCCCAAATTAGTAGTTCAAGATCAATGCCACAGCTAACGACGTTCTCACATTCTAAATATTTCATTGTCCACACAGCTGTTCAAAGCATCGTCTGAAATTGATGTTTCTCCAGTTCTCATTGCTTTGTCTTAGTTTAAGTAGACGTTGCTGAGAAGTGGCAGTAATTGCACAGCGTTGAAGTTATTTTCATGCACTCTTGAAAACTGCGACCTGTTCGAGACCTCAGTTGCTGGAACGATTTTATTGCATCCAATTTGTTCCCATCATTACGTGATGATTGAAACCGTTTAAAAATCGGAACTAGCTTGTTTTATTTTAAAATTGTGAAACGATTCATCCTGCTCTCTACATGATAAGGGCTTTTGGCTTGCAGCTTAGAGTGGTCGACCAAAGCCAGTGACCAATGATGAGACTGGATGAACAGTTGAGAGCCAACCTGGGTGATCTTGTGACCCAGGCTTTCCTTGCAAACACTGGTCTTCATTGTGAGTCAGGAACGTTGATGTGTTTTTGAATTGCGTTGAATTACGCAAGGCAGCCAATGATCTGGGCAACGGTATTGTATTTGCAATGAAACATGTTACCCTTGAAATTTGAATTCATTTGGGGGAAATTTCACTTTATTCTTCTTGTTCCAGTTTGTTTTTCATTGAATTTTCCAGTTTAACTAATGCGAAGTTGCTACTCAGAATAGTCTGGGATTTAGGTAAACCTCATATGACACACACCTTGTTCAGTTAAGTGTAGGGCAAAAATTTTAACCAATAAAATAGCTTTGCGGCTTGTTATCGTTGAAACTATTCTAAGGCTTATTATGTGAGATAAAATAATTGGCCAATTTGGTATATGTTAGTAGTAGAATACTGATATCACATGAAGAATTATTTCATGGAAACACTCGGTATAAGACAGTGTATACATCCAACAAGTTTATATAAATATATATACATATATAATCACCAGTAGGGAAACAAGTGTGGTGCCAACGCAACTACATGTGTACAGAATTACATGGGAACTGGAACCAAGAAGGGAAACTTTGAAGGGTAAGATAATCGGTTTTGTTTAATTCTGCGTTTCTGCTTTGTACATCTTGTGATTTTTGTTCTGTTTTCGTTGGCTTTTTTACCGGGCAACAGTTCGCGGACATATCACACTGTATTCGCGTCAGTGACTTCTGCTCCAAACCAACTCTTGCATCTTCTCCAACCAGCGGTAATTTTCATCTGTTCGTCCCGAGTCAGCAAGGCGAGAAGCATCAACCGAGGCCAAGATTGCAGTCAACTTCTTTATATCTCTATGCCAGTTCACAGCCTGGACACCGCGTCATCTCACCCAAATCTGCCAAGCACTTGCGAAAGTGGCACGAAAAGACGGCAGTAGGCAGACATGAGCAATACGTGCACAGGCTATCGAAGACAATGTAGAACGATGAACTCAGTCGGAAGCCAACTGTCTGCAACCATAATGCGGCCACGCGCCTCGTCACTGACCCTCCGATGTTCCCACCACACTTAACCAATGCTTCGAAGATATCAGTGGCCGTAAACGGGAGGTCGTTTAGCATCCGCAAAGAAACAGAAAAACAGAGGAGGACATTACATTACAACTCGTGGCATTCCACGACGTTCCCTTGAGGGAAAGCGCGATATCATGGCCGCTATATGGATGTGAATGTTTCGCGAAAGCTGTGGTCCCTCTACGTTATGCATTCGTCAATTTCAGTCAGACTCCCGAAGTATCTAACACTATTAACTATCTCTAAACGATCACCGCTAAGAGTCGGTGTAAGCGCCGGTTTCTGGCAGCCTTGAAGCAGTACCTGGCATCTTGAAGGCACCAATCATCAAACGATCCAAAACATGCTGAATTGCCCGTGAATTATCGCTCAGCAAGGTAATGTAACTGGCAAAATCTAGGTAAGAAAAGCGGATCCCCCGGGGAGAGTTCAACTTTACCGTCCAAAAAAACAGAATCAGCGTTCGACAGAACATCGTATATAACAAAGTAGGAAAAAATAGGGGTGTATATCAATCTCGTCGTACTCCACTCCGGTGGTGATGAAAACTTGACAGAAGCCCTAACACAACCCAAGATATGGGGGTAAAACTCGATGGAGCTTGTATCACGTGAGAAAGTGACACCACATAAAAAACAGAACAGATTCATTAACATCGCATACATCAAGAATTTGAACTGGAAAAAAACTGGTGATTTCTTACCCCGACCGCTAAATACAAGTCGTAAACAATTCCCTCATTGGTTACATTCCTCGCGGAACAATTTTTTCGACGGTGAGTGCCAAATTCGATCTGTTCTTGTTGTCCATTTCGAAAACCCGGGGGCAACTAATCGCTGTTTCTGTCACTCAGTTTCCATTTGTTCGACAAGTGCGTGGGTAAAACAAATCGTCTAATTTGCCCAGTTTCCACTTTTTATTCTGTATTCCTCAGGCTAACATTCATTATTTATTGCCCGTGGTCTATCCGTGTCCAAATTTAGTAGAACGAGAACCTTCACGTTTGATAATAAATCAAAATATATCCAAATTTTTGTCCCGTAAAATGTACCAAAAATCTGCACGACGAATTTAGAGTTCGTTCGCATTTACGATCAACTGGAACGCCGTTCTTCGTAAAACTTGACGGGGAAATTGTCAATCTCGGGCATTCATAGTTTTGTCCAATGCGTTGAACGTATCACATGAATATTGTTTGATCTAACAAACGAGTTTCCGTTATTTGTATTCGAAATTCACACTGAAATATTTTGGAATGGAATCTTTTGTCACGGAAGCATATATGTTCGTTGTTAAAGTAAAAACGTTCCCATAACTTACGGAGTTCTGTCTAGCTGAGGGAGATTTCTGTTCTCTAACATTTGTCCAGTTGTCTGACTGACGGATATCGTGGTTTCAATTTGAACACGGAAGCAAAAAGATAGAATCCTGTTTTTGTTGTCTGATCATTAATTATGATGGTCCTTCGGCAACGTCTGCCGTATCGCTATTTCCCAATCTAACGTATTCGTACATATTGTTGTTGTATCCATTTTCAATGTGTCTGTCTCAAATTGCACGCATACGTACGCATACGGCGAATACGACAATCGCCAAACTAACTCTCAAACTGTTTGGTGCATTGGATCATTTGCAACAGTTCCCGACCTCGTAACATGTGGTTAGCCGAATGAATACCCAAAACGAATTGTCGGTGCTCTCTTCCGTTGGTCCGGTATGTTTAATGACATTAGGAAGTGGATGATGGGGAGGGTACATAAAGTCGATTTCATTATGGGAAAAATGCATTTGATTTTTCTATTGATCGTGTCGTCTGGATGTCATGGCTCTATCGAAAATCCTTATTTCAACTTGCAATCGATCGAGACCGATCAATAAGTTTTTGGTTACTTTTTATCTCTCAACCGAGACCGACAAGAAATTTTCATTTTGCGAAACACCTGGTGATTAATAACCAGATAACATTTCATAACCAAAAGATTGAGTAAATAAACGACAATGAGGCTAACGACAACTTGGTTTCTTAACACAAGTTGCTGAGCATGGGTCCTTGTGATAATGCCCAGTCACTGTTCCAGTATCAGCTACTGAGTAAGTTAACTGTGATCTAACATGGGAATCGTCTGATTCCACTGACCCACCTCGAGCAGCCAATAGGAACCGACGTAAAATCTTGTTCCGTTAGACGAAAACGAGCATTAGAGAATTTTTAAGATCGGTTGGCCGATTCTTGTCAAATGCAGCATTGATCGGAATGTGTGGAGTCGTTGACGTCAGCGAATTCCAAACCGAAGTACGGCTGCAACCTACGCCCTTGTACCAAGTGCCTCTACCAACACAGATATGAGCTCATGTCGACGCTTGCTCGCCCGAATTGTGTCAACCAAATTTCCTAACCAGTTATCTTCGTGAATTCCAACTATTAGATGTTGGTTGATTTAGAGAGTCAAACTTCCAAAATGTCACTCTGGTCGATTCCATGGGCTTGCGCAACTCGAGCTGGTAACTATTGGTTCTTAAGAGAGATGTCAGAACACTAATCACAGTGGCCTCACAGCTCATTCGGAAGAGCACATGCGATAAAAATGCGTGGATTGCCTTCACGCGTTGATGAAAATTCCGTTGAGTTTGAAACTTTTTAATAGTTTCATCAACTCTGCATGTGCGAAGAATATTTGCTTCTCTGATTTTGTCTTCATCAAACTTGCGCAATTCATCAGTTATCCCAGGCACTCCTTGGTTGGTATACTTCGTTTGACACATTTCAACCGATTTAGTCCATGTTCTCTTGTTGTCAAATTTGGGCCGCTCATCCTGACTGCCACCGAGAACCAATGGGACAGCTACACGAGCTTTAGGAAAAAAGTTGGTCCAACTGGCATCCCCTCAAAGTACTAATGGTCTGCTCGCAGTTTGTCAGCCTTTCTTAAGGTGACGACGTTCAAGTCACAACAGTAAAAGGAACTAATAAAAAAGCATATGAAGGAACACGAACACGAATAACAATGATACTATTGGTAATGAACATGGTCTTCTAAACTCTATTCTGTCTAGTTCAGGCCTTACTACTGGTCTGAATTATTCGTGATGATTCGAGCTTCCAACTGCTATTGGAATGCGTTTCAAACTAGTCAGGTTGGTTCAAAGTGAAACCTGATGCATTATTTATGTGCGCCTATAAGTAAATCCAATAAAACTAGGCGTAGAAGAACGAGAAGTGTTGGGGGAGAGAGAAACATTTTGTTTCCCCCGTTTCATTTGATTAACATTTTCAAAGACAATTGTTTTTCACCCGTGAATTTCCCTCTCATTAGAAAACGAAAGTAACATTACATGATATTTAACATTCGTTCGTCCACTTATGTCAGAATGGAAAAACGCCACTACATGTGGTGGTTGGTCAACCGATTGTGAGAAACTGCCCTGTATGCCACCCCTTGCACTCGGTAATTGGGGTTTTGTCGGCAAAAAAACGTAATTTCAATCGCACTATCGATCCGTCTGAATTGGTAAACCATGGGTTTGTTCATGTGTTCACGCGGACAGGGTCGTTTTGATTTCGTATAACTTGCCATGTCTGGTTCAATTTTTGCAGTTGGGATGTATTCGATCCACCCTCGACGGTCAAGCTTGAAGTTTATCAACTTGATCAACTTAATTGATTTTATTGCTTTCTCTTTTATGGATTGATGTCGAACTAAAGTTTTTAACCGATTTCATGCTGAAAAAAACGTTTTGTGGTTTGTTCCGATGGTCACTGTTATAACCACTATGCTAAGAAAACATTGGCGGTTGTGCTCAACTAACTATTTGCTTCTTTAAAGCGTTCTCCCAAACACATGGCAACAACTATACAGCTCGGACACGAGTGGCTATCAGCTAGAAGTAATTCAAGTCTAGGATATTATTCTTTATTGCTAGTGGACAGGCATCTGTCTCCGTTGTGACCTACTGACCAAGGAACAGTCAGCGTTATACCCCGAATAATTGTGCCACGATCACTAAAGCAGGAGAGTGAATTTGTCATTTTAATCGGTTTATCACATAAATTCCCCCGAACAATTTCAAGCGAGTTATCTAACGGAAATATTTTCAGCCAGCACGTGTCTTTGACTTTGACCATTCCGGCAACAGTCGGGCAAAGCCCGGATGACCGCGATACGCTGTAGTGCAATATGATATCACGGTCGCGTAACAAAAGCAACGTTGTCAATAGAATCACGTAGACTTTTATTTAGTACCTGTCAAAATATGCAAAAATGTTTGAGAACTTGCGATTTTTTAGAGACGCACGATTGTGCGTGACAGGGCGAATTTATATCGGTTGCTTTCTGTCACCCACCAGAATGGAATTTAATACACCTCTGATGACTGAATTGCACGGTCTGTAGTTCCAACAAACGAAAAATATCTCTAAGGTACAACCACAACAGGATCTTATGGTGAGACTGCTGAACCTCAGTCGGGATTTCCAATTTGGGCGGTGTTCAAACTAGGGCCGTCATCAACCAGAAAAAGTAATGGACCGTAAAATAAGCAGGTCGAATTTCACTATCCGGCATTTAAGCTTTCGTGAGAAACTGCAGGAATGAAAACGGGTCAGTTGGAAATACGTCAAGCATCACAAAACGAAGACTATAAATGGGTATCAACTAAGCATTAGACCAAGGTTAGTAACATTAAAAATATACCGTTATCTGGGTCTTTCGTGTCTGTTCAGATGCAATGAGAACAAAAATACTTTTACCGAAGTCAGACCTAGGCCATGAAAACTTTTTATGCAGCAAATTCACGCAAGGATTTTTACAAAAGAATGCCCAAAATTGTGAAGGATATAATGTTAACAACACAGTGTTGTTGGCAGTAGCAAAACGCCATTAATTTTTCTGGTTTTGAGTCGTCTTTGATCCAGTTTCATTTTGCTAATCACTAGTCTGACACCAATGCGTGACAATGTGAATTTGACTGAAAGCGTGCATCAGTTTTACATTTGTAAACGAAATGCAGAGGATGATAAATCATGGAGAGCAAAAGAATACTGAACGAAATACCGAGCAAGAACGAGACCGGCCGCTGACACATCATTTATCTTTGAACATATACTAAGAGGAACTCCCGTGTTTCCATTTCAACATGTACGCAACTGCCCCATCATGGTCAAAGAGGGCTACCTCAGCCGCCCAGTTCGATACTCACCCCGAACGCCGCTCCAAACCTTCCCAGATGACCTGCATCCTTACTAGTTCCTACTGATGACATCCTTCGCACTGCTTCCTCGTCGCGGACGTGTTTTGACAAATTGCTAAAATAAAGGTGAACGCCCGGAACCCTCCACCGGGTTGTATGATCATTGACAATCAGTCTAGGACAAATGACTAGACTGTGATTCCAAACCAACAACGGAGAGAGAGTACAAACCAGGCGGCTCTGTGCTCATTTGGTACCTGTGGTGGGGGGATGTACTGGACCCCCACGGTGTCTACGCCCAGTCGAAAGGGATATCAAATTAGCAATCTGTCACCGATCCACATCAAGTGAATTGACTCTCAAATCAA
>LUCM01005453.1:89208-118417 GCA_008360955.1 Fasciolopsis buskii
CAGGGGAACCACAATACGGTGTCTAGTAGAAATTTTGGACGCAACACATGTAAACTGTGTGAAGGAACTATTTTGCTCCCAGAGCAGTCGGTTCTGTACGAAGTATGAATATTAAGCCATACATTGAATCCTTTTAAATGACCGCCGTTCGCCTCAGTAGTATGTTTTGCATACGGATGGATGAACAAATTTTCACCGGAAGCACACGATTAGTTTCGCGATTATTGTCGTTGGTCAGGTATGCGCACCCGGCACTCTCCTATCCAGCCATCCGTTGTCAGTTTCTCATTAGAATCTCATTTGAATCGTCAGGAGTGTGAATGTATAGATGATCATTTGCTTCCGGGGAAAAGTTGTTCATCCAGCCGTATGCGGAACGTATGACGAAAGAAAACCAATACTTTCAAGTCTTGTTTCCGGTTTCCGGAGGTTGGCATTGCTTGATCGACGGAAGTATTCAGATGAATCCCCATGTGATCCCATTCACGCTCGTAACGATTCAAATGAGATTTCAGTGAGAGACCTCAGTTCCACTTTATTATAACTGCGTGATTAGCCCTACTAGGGGCTTCTCACGACTTGTCCAGCCACTTGGTTATTCCTTCTTCATGCCATGAAACTGGATGGCCGGATAGCCCTGTTCTATGGTCTGCTTAGGGAATCCATATTTCGTTTCAAGTGACAAACTCTGCCACAATCCGATTTGATCAAACTTTTAGAACTGATTACGGCTGATATTGATCATTTGCAGCCAGATATGTTGGCAAACGAAAGCCGAAATTGTCACACCAAATGGGATAACAATAATATGCTAATCCTGCACACTAATGGAACAATTTTCAGAAGGTCATTGCAGGATCTAAGCAATTTGAGTGAAGATGGATTCTAATTTAAGAAAATCTGTTTCAGTCAGAATGGAATGGTCATTTATAATTGATGATTCTCAGTTATTAACATAAAAAAATAATTGTTCGTCCCAGCAAAAGTTCCATGGCAACCGGGAATCATGGCGTTCCACTTGACTGTTGCACAAACCTCTTAGAGCGTTTCAAATGAAATTGTCCTTTGTGGACAAAAGTACTTGGACTTGAAGGCCAGTTTGTGACTTCAAACACGACTCGACATTTTTCATCCTAATTTGTTATTTTGCCTTTTTTTTAAATCATAGCTGATCATTTCAAACAAAGTCGCCCAACCGAAATTTGTTAGATTCCTCTTAGCATCGTCAATGGGACAAAAAAACACGTTCACCTGGTGTGACATTTTAGCAACAGCTAGTGGACGACCGGATTTAGCGTAGGTGTTGGCAGCGAGAAAATTCACTGTTTTTTGGAATTTGGAACTGCGCCGATGGTGAAAATGTTTTTTTTTCCGAGATGCGAGGGGGAGGAAGCGATGTATATTTGTGCATGTTTCGAAGGACAACGCTAGACATGTTGCCCGAAAAGAAATCAACCAATGCTGAACATCCAGCAGCAAATATTGTTATTTAAAGACAACTGGATAATTTTGATGTCCTTTTTATTAGAGATTAGAAAATTATGAAATTACCGATTTGTTGGCGGCCTTCAGCTCCTGATTGACTATTTTCTGTTCCGGCTCCACGTCCCATTTTACCATGACCTATTCAAACACCATGCTGACGACAACAATTGGAAACCATGCTTGTGAAATATGACCTTTGCCAGCACAATCAACGTCAGCAAATTTAAAGATTATTCTGTTCACCACCTGTTTCGTGCTGACTGAACGGGACAGATTCAGTCCAAAATAAAAGACAGATTCAGAAAACCTGGTGACTTTGTGATAGCAGACAACACGGAAGCAAAGTTAACAATTGGCTACGTCAAGTGACCGACTGAGAAGAAAATATCTAAACCAAGTCAAATATCTGACCAGTTTTCATGCCCTTAGCTTTCGGCATAACGGTTAAAGTGATAGACCAAAACAGAGGATCTAGGAGCTTGAAAGTGGCGGAAGTGGAAAGAACGACGAGGGATGATCATCACATGAGCTGCGATTGGGAATTACTCCGTAGTACGGCACAATATGTTCGCCAAATGGCTGCTTAAGCTTTCTGTATGTCTTATTCCTTAGGCTGATATATTCGTAGATTTGTAAATGAGCTATACTAATATGTTCGGAGACAGTAACATTACCTCCCGTTTCTGAGCAGAAAGACAGTTTTGTTCGAGGGTAAAGCTTAATGTGACTGCTGTAGCCCAAAGAAAGCAGCACTCTTCTTCGTAGTCATCACAAGTACCCAAATTTGAAAGGATCTCAGACTATGCTCCAGCACACTTACGTGTTTCAAATTAATGGAACAGTCAAACCCGTACAATCTGCAACTAACCTTTTTTCTGTGGTAACCTCTAACAATTTTCTTACACCAACAACTTTTGTTTGTCGAGTTCATTAAACTTTTCGGTGTCTAACTAATAAAGCTAAGATGCTTCAGATGCTATTTCGTAACTCATCGAATTTGCCTTAATTCCCCATGTCTTTCTTCATTGAATAAGGGATGGTAACTCTCAATAAAACGGCAAACGGGCCTCAGATTTCCATTTGAGTTGCATGATGCTTCATCGACATCCGTTCTTCTTGCCAGTCCAGATGCTCATCGGCAACGACGAATTTTCAATAACAAAAATTCACCTCTTGAAAAATTATTTGCATTTTTGTATCACAAATAATTGAAGTAAAAGGCAAAAGACCAATTGGTAAAGCTCAAATGAATCAAAATAAATTGCAAGTGTCTTTTATGTCTCGATCAATGTCTCTTCCAAACTGGAACTTTGGATCACTGGATGAGTTCGTTGGTCAATTGTAAAGTTCATAGCTAGTCAATAGTACAACTTGGACAAAGTTAACGATAAATCAACGCAAACGAAAGCATGTGCGACTGACCGATTAATCAATAAATTACTGGTCCGTTTTAACCTATACGGATACTGCTGATTGGCTCAGCTTAAGAACGTGTCATAACATTGACTAAGATTTGCATATCAACTGTCTCTAGGTAGGTCTAAATGCGGATGACTGTCTATTAAAAGCTGCGCAAGTTACCTGTGCCGATTTTATTTCATACTCCTTACTATTACATGTACTCACGGATCAAACGGAACTATTTATTGTGCGCTTCGGGGCACCAACGACGTACAAATGTCTAAAATGTGGATTTAGTCCAAATGGATCCCCGGGTCCGTCAAACACGGTTCACGAAAACAAAAAGCCATGGAGAAGTCTTTTTTCCTGATTACTCAAACATTACTCTCGAACTAAGTTGGGTTCCATGCTGTTGCTGTACTCAAATTATTCTCAATTGCCTGCTGAATGATGTTGATTTTTGGCCCGGAAATCGTCCGCTCTTTCACTACTGCTGCTACCCCTGTCGCCTGTGATAAACAAAGTTGCTCGCGGACACCTTGATGTTTCCTCGGAGTTTGAAAATCAAATTCTTTTTTGACAGTACATACTCTGTACAAACTGGCCCGCCTACGTATGAATTATTTTCTTGAACCGGCTGTGATGGCCAGTATTTTCTTCTGGTTTTTTTTTCGTACAAAATTTGTGAATACCATCATCTTGTCAGCATTCCGAGTGACAAAGTGACAGTTCGTTCTGAAAGCCCTCATTGCTTGGCGGTTGATTTATATTTCACCTCTGACTATCTATCTATACGGCCAAGCTGAACCATTTTTTGTTGAAAAATTGCCAATTTAGAAAAATACAGGATATGGTAATCGTGGTTTTACGGTTGCGCAATTGTTTAGCATTGGAGGTTTAAATAGCCGAAATGGTTGGTTGGAATTTGCCCTCATTAGGCGATGCACCCTGGGACAGGAATCTAGCGTACCGAGACAAGGTCTACTCGAATGCTGTACGTGAAATCGTTTGTTTCGCTTGATTCGCCGGCTAACTCTCAAAATCCTCAAAGACGGTAGTATGCGTGAAAATCACATGACAGGGTTACTTGAAGAAGTTCACTGTGTAGACTTCCAGAACATCTCATTGATAAAATCAGGCGGACGATGTTCGGTAGGCAGATATGATTCTAAACGAATAGGGGTTGTTCTGATTTAAACAATTCCTGATTCACCTATCGATTGGGGTTTTCTTCTATATTTGGTTGATACCCGTTCGTTAACTCGAACAGATTGAGAAGGAAACTTTTCCGTAACTTTGATCACTATCGCAATGGCACTCGTCCCAATGTTTCATTCAGTTAGGAGATTTCTGCAACAGTTAGGGAGATTTATTTTCTCTCAAAGTTGATAATTAGCTTGACAGTTATTGAAAATTTGACAACCTGTGCAAGATTTTCGTTTTAGATTCCCCTTATAATGTTATATTTGGAACTTTTGACACCACAGTATGCGTTTTGCAATGTACGCCCCTACGTGTAAACGGTATCGTCGATTGTAATTTATCCAGAAATGTCCTCTGTTAATACTCGTGGGGTCTATATTTGAATCGTACAAATCGAAAGATGATGACCTGTCCAACCATCTGGACTAGACCAAGTCACAAGTAAAATCATATTGAGCGAACAAACTCTACCAAGAACTTGCCATTCACGGAGGACACTAATTAAATCCAAAAGTAACAGTCGACTAACTGAAATTTATTTAAAAATTTTGCGACATTTCTTCCCTCCATTTCCGAAGCCCGTTATTACCGATATTTGATGCACCATCGACCAGAGACTTGGATAACATTTAAACACTCTCACCTTTTGCAGGTGTACAGTAGATTAACAATAAAGCAATAAAGGAAGGAATGTAATCGTCCGACACAGCAGTAGAGAAAGCTGACCGCCTTTATCTGGCAATCTAGTGATTCTGTTGACAGATGCATTGGATATGATGACTTGATGAACAATTACATAGTGGGCATTTATGTAGAAAGATTCTTCGAATAAGTTATCCCGTGCTTTATTCCTTCCCGAATTTTTGACTCGTGCACGAATAAAATGAGAAAATTCTTATAGACGGATCAAATGAGGGTTCAATTAGCATACGGAAAGCTTTGTCCTTGTGGTGACGGCAATTTTCCTTTAGTTCCAAAGAAGCCAACAACATAAAACACGATATTGTCTCCGAAAGAATTCTCGTGTTTTACTGTACCGAAATTTAATAACCACGTCAAACACATTAGTGTGAGTTCCTTCCAGACTAACGAAAAACAGGTCGATTATGTTCCTCATCTAAAAAACTGTACTACGACCTAGAAAGTTGATCCTGAACAAAATATGCTCCCTGCCTTGATGCAGTAGCTAAATAAGCTTTCAGGTAGGATCAGTATTATACTGGGCTTGTTGGACACTAGATTAAAAACACCCAAGGAGATATCTGAAAGATCGTTGCCGCCCATCGATTTCTATTGATTACTGATTATGAATTTCTAGCAGTGCACAGGCCTAATTATTGTGAATAAAGTCCTCCTTTTATTCTCTCTATCGGGATCGTAATACGGCATTATTTATACATCAGTACAGAAGTTATATTCGGATATCCACTAAACGTTCAACCTATTTCCTCGTTAGATAACTCTCGAGTTTAAGGGTTGTTATCTAAACTATTTACCAGCTCTCGTCAAACAAATGGAATACGAATTCAAGTATTTGATTCCTTATGTTATTGCGTATTCGGGCTGAAAGCTTTCATATAACGCTTGTCGCAAGAGTTTCAACAGGACCTAGACAAATATACACTCGTTTTTTTTCTCATGAAATAATCGTATTCAGGCCGATTTTTTAAGATTCCATAGGGCAATCAAATAGAAACCAACGGATCGAGCTGTCTGCCTCTGTCGATTCGGTTGGATGCGCACGAACTTGGTTGAATGCGAATAGAAAAAGCGATCCCCGTGGCAGAATATGCAAGCAAAGTGTATACATGGATAATATACTCGTGATTTACCTTGTATTATATATTTACAAAGGCTGGTAGACATTATTTCAGTAAATCACTTTGCTAATACAACGAAAATTGCGCCTCTATTCGTGAATCCGAGACATTTGTTTATCGATTGTGAGATCATACCATGCCTATAGTGAATAACAAATTCTCTTTTGCTAGAGGGACATTCCGTAAGCCAGTGGTGACAAACATGTGGTCATCCAGGAGTACTGGTTCAAACTTTTCTTTTATTTTTTTTCACTAACACCGAGGCTATTTTGAATTTCGTTCTGATTTTCATATTTGAAAGTGTACCGTAAATTTCATTGCTGAATTTTCGGTTTCTTTTTTCCGAGAGTTTCGATCACATCATGTTTGAACTTATTTCTCAGAACCGAAATGCACGTCAATTATTAATGTGTCAGACTGACAAATCCAGCTGGGTAATCGCACAAGTAAAGTTCCACTATTCTTGATGTCTTTGAAAGGCCGGATGAAACTAACGAATCAAGAAGGTCAAGCTAATTACTGGTAGACATACAGTTCATCCTGTACGTATGGTGTTACAAATGCGTCTGTCAATAGCATAATTGTTACTCCAAAGATGACATTTGGTCCTCGCATAGTCAGGTACGGGTTTAAGAAATGGTTGGTGTTTTGAAAACAAAAGACTCGTTGCCTACCGCGAAATCCCCATCGTTCATCCCTGTGTAGCTTACCGGAAAGCGCAATAGTAAGAACCCCGAGGTGCAAAATTCGAGATGGTTTTCATAAGTTGTCACATAAATTAACACACTCGGATTTATGACAAACACTTGCCATGAGCAACCCTGTCTCTCTGATAGAACTTATTCGGTCACAGCCAGACTAAACAAAATCGATTGATGCGTTTGTACAACATTCGGGATAGATGGACTTTGTTCCCGAACGAAGAATTCGTATTTTTCACTAGGGCATATTTTTCCCTCTCGGTAACTGTGCAGACGTTTCCAAATAGTATCATCCTTTTGCCGACAGCACATCTCACAGATAATCAACTAGCAACGTTGATTTTCAAACGGGTAATTCAATATGCATCTTCTGGGTGTGTCGGATTCACTTTTTAACACAATGTTCTACCGGCTGAAATCGAACAGTTTCCGACCCGCTTTTCGGAATAACCCAGAACCATGTGTAAAAAATCGTTAAAAAAAAGCAATTTCATCGAAACAGTTGGCAAACTATCTCTTTGATTAAAGAAACCAATAAGTCCTGCGGAATGTTCATTGTGGTAAAGACTTATCAGTCATTTAAACTGCACCTGCGATACCGAACACATAAAGTAGAACCAAAGACCTGGGGTATAAACCCCGGCAACAACACCGCCTCAGGAACGGGCAATAGGTTGCTGCATTTTCTAGTCTTTACAAAGCATTTAGCAAGGAACTTTGATTTTCTTTTCATGGACTTTGAGGTGCACACTACTTCCAAGCACTAATTTTTACCATAGATGTTTTTTTCAATAAATTTCTCCGCCTTGGGTACACAACGCCAATTGAAGCGATAAAAACTATTTATTCATCAAACCGAATAGGCGGGGGTCAATTTAGGTTTATGTTAACTCGAAAAGCCCACTTCTGGAAGTTATTTGTCAAGTCTTCATTTTGTCTGAGCTTTCAACAGAAAATTCACGAATCACAAATGGCCATTAGGCTGTAGGCAACGAGATGCAATTTTGTGCATGCCGATTAAAGCTGGACTGGTACCCTTGCTGTCCGACCTCGTGGTTGAAGTGTTCGGTGCACTCAATTCAACCTGGCCGTATTTGAGCCTAAGTCGAGTTTGATAGATCTCCATCGCTTCTTGAGCCCCAGAAAATGATGAAACGTCACTTCTATTTCGTCGTTTTTCATGCTGAGTTGTACAGTGGGGAAGGTTTTATCGATCTGCACTTGTCTGTTTGTCTTCCTTGATCCCAGACAACTCGTTGCCACGGATTTTACAACGCTGTGTAGACAGTCACATGTGGACGCGTAGAACCGCACGATATTTTATAATGCTGCATGTTTCCTTGTAGTTGTTCCCATGAAAACGCCACAAAAGACAAATTATATTGAAAAATTGTATCTCAGTTACTTGGCATACGAATGTATCTGAACGAATACTTATAGATGGGTTTGTGGGTGTGAGTGTGGGTGTGTGTATGTATGTGTGCGTATGTACACTGTGTGCTGTGTGATTTACATAAGGAAATCGATTGTATTTTGTGTGGAACAGTTCAGGTAAACAAGTACATTCTAGTTGTCGAGTCGATCGTAACGAAGCTAAGATGTTGATATGAATCAGACAAGCAACAGAAAATGAGCGAAAGGTTGGAACCATTTAATACTTGACCAGTCTGAGGTTTTCTCTAGGACGAATGATTCTTGATATCAGTCGTTGTGATTACACTGGAAACCTTATTTATCAACATATATATATCTGCGTGCGTGGGTACGTGTGTGTGTGAGGATGAAACAAATGCTGAAGTACATTGAACGGGAAGTAATCACGTCACCGTAAGTAGGAAAACCACAGCCAATTGGTTGAATGAAAAAGAAGTAGCTAACCAGCAGAGATAGGTGTAAATGAACTGACAGATTTTCGAGGAAGCATGTCAGAAGGGGAATCGAGGAAGGGGATTGAACATTCTTTTGTCACTTCAAGAATTAATGATTCGTATGTATACTAAGTTAGAGCACATTGCTTTAATGCGGCACATCCTAATAAGCAGCTCTGAAATGATGTAATTCGCTAGTTTCCGGTGAAGTGTAACATAACACTCTCTTCAGTCTCATGTGACCCGGATTTTTCCGTCTATTTATTGTGCACTTTGGCTAAAGTGCACAGATTCTACTCCAGAGTGTGAGCTAGTGTGATCCTGAGGCTAGGTACAGTTCAATCGGGTCATCGGTGTAAATCACTCGTCCCTTTATGAATGTAAATGTGAATGTAAAAGACCAATAATTTGTCACAGGCTTTCTGGTCGGTGGTAGTTTTGTTTGTCTGGCTGTCACATTTAAACAAGATTCTGGTTGTCTTTGTGAATTACTGCGAGAATCGGTGAATGAAATCCCGGAGATAATGTAAACCATGATCTATTAAGTGGACGATGGAGACGAGTCAAACAAGGCGGAATTGGTCACAATCCCTGGATATGGGTACCCAGTAGCCTGAAGTGCAAAGAGATTACTATCCTTCGGTGTCATAGACGGGTTTCGTGTACAAGTACCATTTGTCAAAGTTAATGAAGACTGAGCTGATGGTGGTAAGGATGGTTGTGGTATGGGTGGAGGAGGTGGGATCATTAAAGCTGACTGAATGAGACCGGAGTGCGATGAAACTGGTGTCTCTACATACCGGTTTACGTCAGTCAGCATCCCACTAAGAAGCAGTGGAATTTGTTGCTCATTCGGTCCTCTTGATTGAGGATGCTGAATATTCACCATCCAAGGTATATCGTAGGTAATCGGTTTGGCTTCTGAATAGGCAACAGGTTCGTAGGCGGTTGATTGTGACGTACTACCATCCTCCGGTTGCGAGGTGGATTTTGTCTGATCAGAACCTCCAACTCCGTGACTCATTGCAATGGGCATTGTGTGGGTGTCCATGTTTGGCAAACCACCGTTGATCAGTTGATGATAGGCGTGTGCATTAAACAGATTAGCATTCAAGGAAAGGGCTTCAGGGTTAATTTGCATGGGAATGGTGGTTGAAGAGGGATGTGCTGAGGTGTCGTTGATTTTAACTGTGGATACCAGTTTTGTGTTGGATGAGGATGATGAAGTGCCAGCCGGAGAGAGCCCAACGCTAGCGACCAGATTTGTTGTTGTTTGTTTCTCACTCGGAAACTGTTTATGTTGCACTCTCTCTGTCATTCTACAATGCAACGTCCAGTGTACAATAAAGAAGAGAAGAACGGTTGACAGGAATGTACCTGCTATTGCTCCCAATAACTGACTCAGACTAAACTGTGGTGCGTAAAGTGCTGACTGGGATGACATGATAACTTTTGTGGCCCAGTCCGGTGAAATCGCAGCTTCCTGCGAGTGATTTCCAGTGCCCATATTTGTTTCCTCTCCTTGGTTGATTGATCCAACTGGTGATATGGCTTTGGGTGCATAGATCGGATTGAGTGGCCACTGAATTCTAATCAGTGCTGACACATTGCCAATGACATCCTGACCGAGACAAGAATAAATATCCAGTTCACCGGATTTTTCCACTCTCAGTGCTGTCTCTGCTTCATGTCGACCATCTAACCAGGAGTCAAAGTTATTATTTACAGGCAGCCTATTAATCCGATCGTATCCCTGACGTTTAGTGACACTGGTATTCGGCAAACTAGTAGGCCCCAAACCGGGATGATGGTAACGCCATACAACTGACAGTTGTGCCGATCCACGTACGGCACATCGCAGATGAGCTGTTGGTTTCAATTCCTCCCTTTGATGATCGGTGTTCACGCTAGGCTCTTGCTTTTCGCTAGGGATAAATTGCTCTAAATCAATATCCAAACGTTCTATTTGTGGCGGGGCGCAATGCAAGATAGTAGGTGGAGCGAGAACACGTGATTGAACAACTGAAGGAGACGTGCCATAAACTTCACTCATGTCAGTTATCAGATCGGTAAATCTTCTTCCAACCAACGACTGTGGTGATGAGCATCGGGGTTGGTTGATTTCTGGCCCAGTGTCAGATTGTGGTCCACGATATCTGGTACCACGAGTTCGGCTTTCAAGCATGAGTCGATAGCGCCTTATGAGCCACGTCAGTTGACAGTCACAGTGCCACGGATTTTCATCCAGTTCAAAGTAGATCAGCCGGTCGAATAGACGTTCGCATTCACTGTCCAAATGACGGAACCGGTTTCCTCGTAAAAGTAACTTTTCCAAACGACCTTTAGTGGCTAATGAGAGCAATGGTTGGATGGGTAAAGTTGTTAGGTTTGAATATTGCATCATGAGACTTTTTATTCTACAGTCTTCAAACGCCTCGTTGTCGAATTCCGGTTGTTCAATGTAGTCCAGTACGAGTGTTAGAGGACCCAAGCCGGCGAATGCATAGGCTCCTATGTTAATCAGTGGGTTACCTGACAGATCAACCATTTCCAGTGTTGATCCAAGTGCCCGAAAAGCTTTGGGCTCAATTGACTTTATGTTGCAAAACCGGATAAATAGTTTCTTCAGTATAACCTGCCCCCCGTATTCCGGACTGGTGTAAACGGCCAGTTCGCTTGGACCTAGCCTTGTCTTGTCAAAAGTCTGATTGGCTACATGTAATGTTTCCAGATGCAATCTGAATGGCGGTGGCAAACTTTTGAGCCCGGATCTTTCACAATTCATTCGATTTTCCACGCATATACATTGAATGGGACAACTGCTCCGTTCACCTCGCACTTTTGATACGGGCAATGATAACAAAAAGACAGTCACTATTAAGCAGGAGCATAGATAGTGCTTCATTCTAATCGGGCTGCCTTCCTTTGGACGGTATTCGAGGCTGGAAGAGTTTGGCTGGTTCGTGATTTGATCAAAAGAGATGTTGAATTGTAAATCTGTTAAAACAGGTGACAAAAGAAGTGAAAGAAGTAGAGTGGTAAAACAACACAGTAAGACTGGGAAAAATTGTATAGAACTACTGATGATGAGTATCTATTCAGAACACATCTTTAAGATGGTGATTATTTGATAAATCGAAAAATCTGAACGATATTTATGAGTGGGGATGACAAAATACTTCCTCTCATCCCAAACGTACATTGGTTCTTTGAGAAGATAATAAACCTCAGATCGCGTGAACACAGAATGTTAAATGTGGCAAAGAAATCAGGCGAAGAAATGTTAGAAATGGGACGTACCTGTTTATCGAAGGACCGGAGCCCGCAGCTGCGTGTCTTAGCGTATACAATTGACCGATCACTTGGGATGTACTTAATAATTCTAGATAATCGGCAGGCAGTTGTATAATGTTCGTTTAGCGCTCATGAGAACAGACTCTGAATATACGTGGATGCGAACTAAGAAAACAGGCAACCAGCCAGTCGATCTCCCAGTTTTGCATACTTTCAGAAGACAAAGCGCGTGTAAACGGTGCATTTATCCAAAAGATGAATTCCGTCCATTACATGGTAAATCGGGAACAGGAGTTGAAATGAGTGAGCCAACGACGCCGGGTTTCCAGCCCCGAGCAAAGCAGAGCAGAACGAAACTATGATTTTCGCTTTCCCGAATCTATTTGAGACTTTAGAAAGCGAGGAAACAACAGTCCTACCTGTGTGGATATCAAACTTCAAATAACCTTCGTAAGGCTAGATTATGGTGATTTAGTAATTTATTTAAATTTATTAGTAAGCAAGGTTGCTCGGACAAGCGCGATCTTATCCGGGCACTTAAGCTGTCGTAAACAAAATAAAAAGCTGGCCTTCGGTTTCGTTCGAGGACACGTATGTGTACATACCCAAGGTTTGCAACAGGTGCTGAAGTTTCCCTAATGGCATTGTGCGATCGTCTCACTAGCGTCTCCAAACTCTTGCAAAAGTGGTACACATGCGTAAACTAACTAACTAATCCGCATATGGATGTATCCAAGTCAGAATGACCACAAAAATACACATTGCTCACCTTCACATATAAAAGAATTTCAATGTTGCCCTCTGAATTATAGCTATCTGTTATATCCGACTATGCAATCGCTTTTGGAAGTGACACTATCCTGTAGGCTGAAAGATCAGATCCCGTAAGGCATTTCGCCGGATTGTAGTGAAAGCCGTCGAACATTCAACTGAATTGTCCTAACGGAGGTCGAGGAAACGTAAGTTTACCAGAGAATAGGTAAACAAGGTACAGCCCCTAACTACGTTCGGCCTGTACATTGTGAATAGTGAAGATATACTACGATTGGCATATGCGCAAATACGCGTGTGTGTGTGTGTGTGTATGTGCAGGTGTTTGTGCACAGGTTAGTAACTGCACACTGCTTGTTTCGGACGGTAGAAAGCGCAATATGTGAACAAATAAAAGAAATTTTTTACCTCAACAAGGATTAACCACGGTACCCGAAATGTTGGCAAATTCCAGCGTCTGCCAAAATTATCATCATATTCACACAGGGACGTTTTCAATAAAGAAAGCATTATTTATAAATTGAGCACGATCACTAGTGTATTGTTCCAATTATTGAATAAAATAATGAGAATTTAAATGTCAATGCGTAAATGCTGACCAATAAAGTGTTTGAGTTTAGTGTTCAACAATGAATCCATTGTCATCCGATTTACCGATCAAGATAAATAATAGTTCAAGATGGAACTTTACTCTAACATTCATTCTGGCTGTTTGTTTTGGGGTACAAACAAGCTGAATTTGTTAAAAACCGTGTAAGAACATCCCGTTCTTCTCGTTGTTACATAGGGTATAATTGGATTCTATCGAACAGTTCTCACAAAGTTCCAGTAATACAACCTGAAATAAAAACCATGCTGTGGATAATTCAGGTCTGATGTCTGTGGTAGACTTTTTCACAGAGAAAGTTAAATTCATGGGCACGTAGAAGTGACGATTTTCAGATTACACGAGATTGAAGCAGTTCAGGAAAGATAACGAACCAAACGACTACATAAAATGTGAGCTGAAAGACGGCTGATTCCATATTTTCGCACTGAGAATGAAAAGTTTAATGACTTTAAAGAGACATATGGTTTCATGTTTCTTTACTGATATAATGCTGTGGAAGTGTATAATCACAATCTAGTCATAGATTTGGTGAACTGAATCGGAAATATGCTTGCGTAGATAAGGTTAGTGAATTTCATTTGAATCTATTTGGAAATTGCCCGGTGCACGGTACCCGGTAGATGCATGAAATACCACTGAGCCCGGGTCATTCAGTCATCAGTCGCCTATCCATGCCCAAAACCGAAGTCTGATTTACAAACAGACCAGATACGGTTACTGAACATTTCACAACTCAAGGTATGCCACTGTCCGATGGTCGTGTTATTTGGTCTCGGCTACATATCAGTCAAGTGATGGCAGCCCGAAAACGGCAGATTAATTTTCAGATTTGCTATTATGTCTAACCGTAAGGTGAACCTGGCTATTGCCGTTTTGTTGTCCCGTCTCAGAAGAAGTCTAAATTATCGTATGTTGGTAAGATGTCGCGACGAATGCAAAAAACACGTATTCACCAAAACTATCTACCACTCTAGTGTTCTTCCCAGCTCCGTGTTTTGGCGTGTTTTTTCCCAGTACTAACTTGGCCCACTTTCGTTGTTCTGGAAAAAACGTTTGCTTTCCCGTGTGAACCGACTAGACCAATTTTGTTGGGCTATTGGTGAGGGTGAGTTAAACGGAATTTATACTGATTCAGCAAAATCTTGTATTCTAGTAATTTGTACTGTCTAAGCTACACGTAAACTAACTTATTTTCAATCACTAACAGTTTGCATACGTGGATGTGATAACCGTTTGCCTCTCAACAGTCGTGTCTCAATTTTGTCACCCTTGATAATTTCACGAAGCGCAAGAATTCATTCTCTCTCTCTCTCGTGACAAGAACACTGAGTCGAATTTTTTTTCAGTCACTTCCAACTCGTTAGTCGCAACGAGGTACGAGGCATTAACGAAACGGACATTTGTCAGAACACGGAAAAGAAAATACCGCTGGTTCACAGTTTACGGAAATGAAGTTTCATTTCTCGTGACTAACATAAAACGTGGTGTTGTGTGACGCATTTTCAGTCTAAAACCTTTTTCTCGGGAATCGACGGAAAAAAAAAGCCAAACAAACAATTAAATTGCCTGACAAGTGTCTCCGCACTCAATAAACCATAGTTTGACAAAACAACGGCAGTGTTACACTTTATCAGCAAATTTGCTCTTTTGACAAAAAAGAGGAAATACTAGGTGGACATGAAACCGATCGTAATGCTAAACAGACAAATAAACGGTTGTTAGTTGAACTAAACTACTGGTGATTGTGAGCTTGTATTTGTACAGGAACTATATCGAAGGGTAACATTCTGTGATTTGGACAAGCTCACCGTGTTCACGTCTAAACAATTTTTGCATTTCCTTTTATGTACTTTAGGGCAAAAGAATAAAAATTTCTGTGTGTACAATTCATTACGTTTAGGACCAAAGAAGACAGAGTCTTGAAGCACCATGCGCATGACACTCTGGAACGTGTTTGGCCAAATTACAGTCAATTGTGATCTAGGTCAGATTCGCGGTAAAAATTTCGTACTGTTGTAAATTTTCCAAGTGCGCTGTTGGCCGGGCACTCCAGCAACCGACACCCAAGCTGCTACAACAAATAGGTTAACATATTTGTACAATGAAAGTTGAGAGCGCGGTTTGTAACATTAGATTCAGATGTCTTATGAATCCATAACGTGACGCGTTGAGCATGGATAACATCAGAGCAACACCAAAGGTTTAGTTGCAATCTTCTCATGCAACCGCCGTGACCGACTAAGCTTTGTGATTAAGGAAATCTGTGAGCTAAAAGCTTGGTCCTCGGTTATGTCTTAATCCATAAATTCCGAATGGGAAACGATTCCCTTAATCAAAACACCAAGAATCACACGAAAGAGACACGTCAATCACAAAAATTCAACAATGACCTTTGCTTAGCTCGTTGTTTTCATTCACTGCGAGTGAGCCTAGGGAGGACAACATTTTCTTTCATTCATGCATTCATTTGCTCAATCAATCGGTCAATCTATCCGGTTAAAGACCAATTAACCGAAAGTCAACGGTTGAGGGTAAGAGGGGTGATGAAGTGCTCGGTAGTCAAAAGCATCGAGTGGAATAGAAAGGCGGGAAACAGTCCAAACGTGCGCGGTTCCAAAATGACACCGGTATTCCTAATTTCTCGTTTATTGGGAGCAATGTGACAGCAAACTGCAGTCAGCAGGGCTTACTGCTATCGTTAGACGGGATTTTCTATACTCGAGACAAAGCCAAATGGAAATAGTAGTGTTAAAATACCGACGGGAGATGGCCTATCCTAGCAACTATCAAAGTGAGAGCTTCCTATTCGATTTGCCGCTCGCGTTGTCCACGACAAAAAGCCAGAACTCGCCATCGGGGTATAATTAAGCGAAATGACGGAACATGCAATAAATCGTCTGCTTCCCTGATATCATGCCGCTCAGTAGTGTCAAACGAAATACCATACATCTCACCTTCTACTCCGCGCATGAACATGTGGTTCGAGGTCGAAAGCCATATTAATCAAGGTTCTGTACATTGTATTTTCCCTTACAAATGAACGATAGTGCAAAAGGCCGAAGTATATTTGACCTTGCATGTTAACGACTGTATGATAAACGTCGCACAAGGTTAGAGACTGACATATGCCCTCTGAAACTTGTGGGTGCTTTGTGAATCATCACTTCGGTCAGTGCTTATTTCACGCATAATGGTCTAACGTTGTTTTGGTCACTGGATCAACCAAAGGTTACCGGGAAGAAATATTCGTATTATCCTTAGTGGTTTATCCTTTACGTCAGGCAGACTGATCTGTTGATATTCGCTTCTGATTTAAGCTCTACGGGAATTGTTACGAGTTTAGGATGAACGCAGACCAAACAATGGCGAGGAGAGGCTTCAAAGAAACGCAGTCAATTAATTAATCGTCATCAATGGATGCATTAGTAAATTTCGCCTCTATTGAATCGCTCGTTCGTTATCTTGAATATCTCTCTCAACTCTACCATCCAGTTAGCTCAGTACATCACTGATTTTCACAAATATTTTCTTCTACCAAAGCAATGTATTTGGATTGAATGAGTGAAACTCGATCAAAAATTAACCGTTTCCCAAATGATACGCAGTTGGAAAAACTTTATTTTTTCCGTAGTTATTAAATAGTTTTGTATTTTTGTTCCAAAAAAGTAGTACCGTTCTTTCTATTTTATAACTTGGTGTACCTCCCAAGTTTCAGAACATCCATCATCGTACACTGATTAGCTATCGAAGAAATTACTCAAAGAACAAGAAACAAAGCGTTTTCATTTTTACCAGTTTGTTTTTACTCTTTTCTGTCTCTAATTTAGTGTGTGAATATTAACCGGCGTATGAATGAGAGAAAAAAATCATCCCTTACCGCATCTTCTGTATGCTTCGAAAAATAAATCGCATAGCTATAGACCTCAGCCGAAAAAACAACTGCCTTCATCTGTTGAAGAATGTTGCTTTCTCTGTGTTCTACCCAAAATGAACTACCGTACCTGACTTCTAACGCTTCTAATCAGGTTTTCCGCAGTCCACATATTGGGAATACTTTAGCCGGGTGTGTATGAATTTGGGCTCGTTGTTGTTAGGACAATTCGGCCACTGGCAGCGGAAAGGCGGTGCGTGTGTCAAGTACGGGAACAAAGTAGGCAAAAAGCCCAGGCTGTTTGAAACAAAGCAAAATAACGCAACCCAAATTTCAGCGTCGTTACCTACCATCCGTTGTTGCTACCGTTAGTCGCCAGGTTTGTGGAGGTTGTTGACAATGTTGTGCTGATTCTATCCACTACCGAAGACCACCTGCACACTCAATCGGAGGAGTAGAGTATAAACACGTTGCTTTTGCTCACAATTGTCTGTTTGTTTCGTGTTCTGCTCGAGTGTAGACAGTCCCGGTAAACATCATTGATTTATTATTCCTTTTTTTTCTAACCACTCTAAGCAAGACAAAACTCTACGGAAGTCATCTTGACTACCAATCGACCTGACTCCACCACCGACATCATCACTATCACCATCACCAGTAATAGCAACAACAAAGCACTTGACAACCGTAAGCCTACTAACAATAGGGTAATTGAGTCGAACGTCGTCACCTGATTATAATAGATGGCAGTCCTGAAAGAATCGAGCCGCTTGAAGGAGGAACAATTATCCATGTCTGAGTCATATCACAAATGTATTCCAACCATAAACTCCTTCGAGAGCACAACGATAGTACCAAACTATCCTTTCTAGCCATGCAAACCAAGCGTTTATTTCTGGTGAACTGTGCATTTGCCGGTTTTCAATTTAGTGATACTTTTGGAGACAGGACTTAACAAGCACGATGATGTCAAATTTGCTGTCGTGGTTCCCGCACACTGTGCCCCAAATATACATATCAGAAGAAATAGAATTGCTTCAGAAACTATACATAATAATATTCCGGATTCTAAACTGTTATTTCCAGCTTCATTTGAATAGTTAAGGTCAATCATTTTAACTCGATATAATGTTTGTGTGTGTGTGCGCGTGCGCGTGCGCGTGTGGGTGCATAAGTGTATGCATTCACGAATATTGTATCATCAATCTAAAAAGGTCAGTGCTCGTTCATGTCTTATGTATTGGGATCAGCGGTTTTTGTTACTGGGTCGACCAGTTAGTTTAACCACTCGGATTCTAATCGCCGCCCGAATGGGATAGCCGTCACTTTCCTTTTCTTTTAATGTTTCTCCCCTATCTAAATAGGTCCACAGGTATGCGGCCACGAGAGGAGTTTTAGAGCTTCCCTAAAATGTTGTTTTATACCTATCTTATTCACAAACTGGAGCGTTTGCTACGAAACCTATAAACGGCTGGTGCTCAGAAGCATTTTTTTTAGGTCAAAATCACTTCGTTGTCTATTAGCCCAAAACGGAGTGCGGTCGACCAGTAAATGTCATCGTGCATTTTGGTAACCATAAAAGTGAATCAAAAAATCAACGGTCCAAATCTGTTATGCAAAGAACCCATGGAAATAGGAAAACTAGATGGTAACAACAGGTAGAAAAGTGAAACAGTGAAAAACTTGCGGAACGAATGGGACGGGATTGTGAAAAACAAGTTTAATATAAACACCAAATGCTATGCACTTGTCGCCGTATGTGTGTGTGCGCGTATGTGTGTGAGTTTCATCTAACCGGAAATCGATTAGCATTCTTCTGGTTTTTCGAACGCTCACTTCTGGAGCAATGTTACCGTGCTGGTCTTTCGACTAATTTAAGACATGCGATTGGCTGCCACTCGCCAAGACTTCTTGTACCGTGGAAAACGACCCTCTGGCGTGAGATTCGAACGCACAGTTTGACGGAGAAGTTGGTGCCTATAACAGTTGCTCCAGGTTAAATTTTGTACATTTTAAGGTACGAGGTATTTCTTTTTTCGGAGTAGATTCGAAAGTATGCTACAGTGATGAACAAGTTCGTACCATTCTTAAACCAACCACGTTTGTCTATGCCCCACTGAAAAACCGGAAACAAATCGATCTCCGTATTTTTTTTCATTTTTCTGACCGACTAACTTGGTAGATTTGAGCAACACGATTCAGGTAACCAGATTGTACTGACGTATGTTAGATGGATGGAGATGCTCGCAGTTAAACGTAATTCTTTGTTATTTTGTAAGATAAATTGGTCGAAAGATTTGTCAGGCTGTTGCCATGGCTAAGTTCTCTCAATACTAATTTGCATACAACAGTGCACATGGGGCATTGATTTTACAATATACAATGAACCGAACTCGGTTCCGATGCATAAACTTTCCTCATTCTCTTTGGAATCAGTGTTTCATTCAAGAATATCTACAAAGAAATTTTCTATTCAATTAAATTTATGCAGCTTTTGCCTTCTAACTTTTCTGTATTGCGTGATTTCATGAATTACTTCGTGCTTCGTGCTTCGTGCTTCATCATGTGTCCATCCTGTCTCCAATTAATCGGAAACCAATCAGCTATTTTGATGGATCCAAAATTGTCAAAAATAATCAAAATCTGTCTCTCAATTAAACAATTTAGACGTCAGATTTACTGTCTGGGGAAAGCAAAATACAATTAAAAAATGAATTTCCATTGATGCAAAACCTTTCGATGAAAACTGGAAAGCAGTCGTAGCGAATACTAATTTTGTCTACCTTAAATCTGTTTTCTTGAAAGGTGAACGCAGAATCCTTAAAACCATCGCCCTTGGATTAACATGCTCCGGCGTTGACTGTTACTTCACGGTACTACTTAGTCAAAAGATAGAGAAAAATGACCTGCTGGGTGGTAGTTTGAGAAACTGCGGAGGTGGGCAAGCGAATGAGGTAGTGGATTTCGGACTTGCTTATCGCGGGGTTGAATTCTCTCACTGCCGGACAAATTTCCCAATTGGCAGCCACCTGTCTGCCGCGGTCTCCCTCCAGAAAGGAAGCAAAATATAAAAGATAAAAGGGAGAGGAGACTTCCGACACAAGAACCCCGTTGGCTGTTGTATTAATCCTTATGACCAAAGGTCCCAACCATTGTCTGGGTAGTCTCGTCGGCCTCAACATGCTTGTCGTGATGGACTTGGAGGAGTCAGTCCACAGGTCTAGATTTTCATATCTCTTGATCATCTCATCCGGTGATCATTTCGACTCATTTTCCAATGACCGCTGCGTCGGAACAACAGAAAGCATGAAAAGCATATGACCCAACTACCTTAATCTATCCCATTTCCGTGGCCTTTGTAATGATTGGTTAATAGGAAACGCTACCTCAATCCTAACCACTGGGTTACTGGCAAGATTGTCCAAACATATGTTGTCAATACTATTGGGACTTTGGTATTTAAACATCGACGATTTCACCACACCTGACTTCAGCGGCCATGTCCCTGAGTTGCTAATGGTCAACGTTTATTTTACAGCAAATTAGCCAGTGGGGATTCAAGGAAACATTTCTAAATTATCCAGTTTTTAGTAGATGATATGAATCACAATCTAGCCATCGCAAATTTTCGTGCTATGTAACGTCTTGTGCACGCTCAGCGAAAGCCCATTGCTGTCAGCCTGCCTTTCGATTTAGATTTGCAAATTTTACTACAAGAATACGATCGGTGGTTCGTTTTCCCCTCTCATCTGTTAATTTGGTTCCAAATGATAATCCCTCATTTTGTTACAAAGACCTCCACTGGGTGATAAAGTTATGGCCAACATTCAGATTGCATCGACATGGCCATTCCGTTGCACTCAAGATGCGGGTATGTTGGAAGTTAAAAAATGAAAGAGTTATGTGACGTTTGTTACTATTTATTGATTTTTCCCCCTTTACATTCTGGGGCTTTGGAGACCGAAATACACTCTGGAGACGTGACTGTTGAGAAAACGACACATTTAACTAACTGGCGGTGGTTAAAGGGATAGGGCCGTGGAGTCCGCGAGTCCTAATTCTCCCACTGCCGGTCAACTTTCCCACTTGGTAGCCCCTGGTTGGCTGCACACTCCCCCGCCACTAGGAATGATGCACACTGTTATTTCATTCACACACAAAAAATAACGAGATAAGAGATAAAACAGATTGAACTGTGAAGTCGACGTTAGACTGAATAAGTTGAGAGTTCATGGGATCGTATATTTTGACTGAAGGCATCATTTGAGAAGAAAGTGAAATAAGTGCGTGAAATCCGTTCAAAACCACAAACACTGCAACGCCATCAAGCTTATAATTGAACGAAAATTTACGGCCTGTTTTGATGATTTCATGAAGAGTTGAGTGTTTACTTCTGATTCGACTTTCGTAGGGTTAAATATTATGACTCAAAGACATTCCGGAAAATTGTGTCCAACATCTCCCAAGCATTCACCTAGGACCACGATTGCGGTATCCAAGGTAGTTTGGTTGATGCAGAAGAACCGCTTAATAGTAGTTATTGGCTTAACATGGGAAATCCTTTCCATGCCATTCTTAAGACCGTACTCAGTGAAATAACACGGAAATGAGGGACTATAAAGTGAAAATAAGAAATTGTAAGTTTAGTTTTGACGGCAAAGTATTTTGGTGAATTTCGCTCGCGTTTAGTGCACCTCATCGACCAAATGATCGTAGCAGTCATCAGCCCGTGATTCTTCACCTCTCTTCTCGCACTCATTATGATAACATTTGGGACCTATGTCAATCGTGCATCGTGCACGTTAGTAGACGGAAGCTCCTCGTCGAAGTGCAATATTCCGACTGGTGTTTTTGAGACTGCTACTACTTTTATTTGAGCTGGATTCAATACAGTTTCCTCCAGCATAAATCATGCACTGGCATGCTCCTCTGGTTTGAATTGTTAACGTCCACTATTGAAAGAAAAATGCCAGAAGGCGCACAATGAGATGGAGATATTACGAATTCAGAATGGCCACTGATTACAGAATTATTACTTTCAGTCTCCTACTGTCGCATTGGGGAATTACATGGACCCCGATTCGTAAGTTCGCAGGACCTACTCGAAGCAGTTCACCAGTTAGTTTCGGAGAAAATCGTCTATTTTCACTTATCATTTTCCCTAAGATCCACTTTGACACATTCTTGTTCTGGCATTTATTTCACTGCATTGTTTCATTGGAAGCCAGATCTGTACCTATTCGTTTAGTAACACACTCGAGAGTCATTGCTCTCGAACCGCTGACACCGATCGGGAGTCTTTGTCGTGATTTGCTTTCGGGTATATTGTCGCATCGGCGCTGTTACGGTGCCATGACCTAAACGATATATTCTTTGCACCTGGTTGTTCACTCGAATCTTTTCTATTTTGTCGAAAGATGAGGATGTTGTCAACTTAGGATCCCGAATTTTTTGAGAATAAAAAAAGGTTTGCAACCAAGATATCTTCCATACGGTTTTCTTGTACGTCCTCGACTGATCCATTCGCATAGCAGTGGATGTTGACGAATTCTGCTTGCGAGCGTGCTGAATCCATGACCCAACCAGGGTAATCTATTCGAATTCAATGACTATTCTGTCGACTGAACTCTACATCTCCATATAGTGCCTTCGCTAAAAACGCGGAAAGTTAAGAAAACATCTGTTGCTATGCATGAGGAAGTCTTCAACCGATTCTACTTCCCGTTTGTCATCTACCGCTCCCATTAACTCTAGTGGGACAAGACAAGTCGAACAGACATTTGCATTCGTTTACTAGATCGTAAGCGAATCATTTCTATTGGTTTTTTGTGGTCGGCACCCCGCGTTGTCGATCAGTCCGCTACTATTATTTGATCTCATGATATGGCATTTTGGCTCAGATTATTGGTAGACCTAATTAGTGCAACGTCGTGACAGGCGTCCTGTACTTCGACCAGGATAATGCGTGCATCGATTCATTATCCACTACCTTGGCACTGCTAATATAATTCTCTCACCAAACTCTACCAATGCTATGAAGATATTGGTATTCATAAACCGATATTCTCCGCACATCTCTCCCAAAGGACCATGTTTCTGCTTCGTGAAACAAGATCCTTCCTACCCCTGCAGTGAAAGCTCAACCTGTGGTCTATAAGTGGATATCGCCTCGACGCCAGCCACGAGGTGTTAAAATGAATTAAGCATGTGTTGACAAAATGGTCACAGTTCCGAACCCCAACTCGGTCGGTCACTTTGGTGATAGACGGAAACTCGCTGTCTCTTATCTCGTTACCGCGCCTGGCTGAGGGGCATCCCTCGTCCACTGCACTCACGCGACGAGCATGGATAACAAGGGAGCTATTCATCTTCTCGGCTGATGTTACCGTTGCCTATGCGTAATCAGTTATTGTGTGAGCCGGCGCTATAAATATGATGATCGTCCAACTCTTCTGGTTGCAAGGATGTACCAGTAGATTGGACGATCTAATGGACAGTTTATGTCGTTTTGCTTTGTCATTTATTGCTAATGCTAATGGTTCTGAAACATTTCAGTGGAAGCAGCTTTTCAGTGCATCACAGCAGCATCTGTGACAAGATTGCGGTACTCATGTTTTTTTCCGTAGTCTGACTCTTACTTTGTCTTCAAATTAAAAAAGACATTTTTATGAAAATCGAATGGAGTATGGTTGGAAAAGATGTCATTTGTTGTACTTTTTGGACTCAAGAATAAATCACAACAACTCGAATTTGATCACAAAATAAGATGTTCTAATAATAAATTTAGGGGAGTGCCATCTGCGTTTGAGTGAGCACTTGACTTTTAAATCGTTCTCAATACACACTGGGTGGAAATTACCCTGTGGTTTGGTAGTCGCATTCCCGTCTATGGCATCTTATTGGATTTTTCAATTCATTTCCGCCTCGAACTTGTTGTGCACATTTTGTTCGATTTCTAACCCACAGGACAACGGTGTGAGGAGAAAATTTTATCCGGCCGACATTAAAACGGTTCACTGAAGGACAGAACATTTACTCACCTCCCAATTTGCAAGTCATTTCGGATCGGACTGACCAATTCTACGCACGGGACTACTTAAATCGGCCTTATCGAAGAAAAACTACAAAAAATCAAGCTGTGCTTAATGTGCCAACTAGGGTTATTTCAAAAGAAAGTTGAACATTTTCAAAGTCCTTGGCTGTCTTGTTTCAAATGTTGATGACATCGCATCCAATCGATCATGTCATACGCCTTCAGATCAGGCATGCAGACACTAACAAAGTCAAACACTGACGTTTAGCAGAGATTCGCATTGATGAGAACCTTTAATGGGTTAACAGAAATGAATTATTTACAAACCCGGTAGTGACGAAACAAACCTGTCTATGCAAATTTGACATGAGCCTGTTAAGGGGATATTCTGAAAACGATGAAACTTTCCTTCCGCCGTATGTACCGTATTTGCACGTAGTGAACTATTCTTCATTAAACTATTTTTACTGCCTAATTCCAAACTTCTGACCTGTTCTCACAACATTAATTTGTGCCTCGTCTGTAAAAAGTATGACGTTATGGCAAAATTGTCGATGCAAAATCGCCTTCATCATCATACTTCATTGTGTAATCATGCTATTTTGGAAATGACGTAAAATGTGAAAACCGTTTTAAAAATAAAGGAAGAATGAACACTCAACATTTTCCGGGTAAGTCAACAGAAGTTCAGCACTTGAAAATGTCACACCAATAAAAAAGGTTGATCAGTAAAAGTGTTTGTGCGACTAAACGGATGAATTGCAGTGACCATAATGATAGTTTCAAATACGAGTAGGGAAGTCAGATTAACTCGACTAGTGCCGTTTTTTCTATGACATGCCTGAAACGTGAGTTTAGTGAAGAAGGCATGCCCCATAGCGGTCAGGCAAGCAGTACGCGGAGGAGGGTGCATTGAGGTCTGAGACCCTGAAACTGAATCCAAGAGTTCGAATAGGCCAGATGCAAGAACGAATCATCATCTTCCATCAACTTAACTAACGTACGTGAGATTCAAATTTCTAACCTTTTTAGATGACAGATTCCTAATCCACTTGACCAGTGTCGGTCGATTACACAAACGTGATGTACACGTCGAAAAGCTTGTCGAGAAAGTTGGGTTATTTCGACCAAAGGCATTAGCAACAGTAATAAGACGAGTTGAACGAGAAAAGTTCAGACTTACCAAATAAAAACGGTATGACGAAATTAATAAGTAGAACGCGTTCAGTTCCATTACAATACTTTGAATCATATCGGTGAGCACTCAGTGAAGAAAGTAATTCCTAGTGAAAATGTAACCTTCATGCTCGGTACAACGTGATGACATTTTAGGAATCCGATAGATCCCAGGATGTTAGGTTTCTTATGTGGGCGAATGTTGACTAAATTATTAATTGACAGATAGATGCATATCTATGGATTTCCATGTTATTTGTATAGTTCGGTTGAAGTCGTTCGTTCACACAATTGTCATTGAAAATAAGATGGTTATGTTTGAGAGAGTAGGGGATAGGCAACATTAGGAAAGAGAAACAAATCTGCCAATCGTCCGTTCAATCAAATCGAGCATATGTTTGTGTGTGTGCGTGTGTAGAAGAAGGTTTCGATCTTCGATCGTCGATTAATCGTCAGCGTTGCCCGGAGAACAATGAGGAATCTCACCTTCTCTTAAGCCCATTCTAACAATCAGGTAGCCTGACAACCTGGGAACTATTTGGTGAGGAGAGTATGTACGGGAACCGGAGCACATCTATATGGATATGTGTACAGTTTGTCACAACTAGTAATAGTCATGCATCAACAGGTACAGGCTGTTCGAACTTTGTGAATCTATTTTTTCATCCCGCAAATGGAAGGGAGGGGGGATTTTGTAAATGATTCCGTTTGTCATACAAATGGTACAAACAATTTGACCGCTGATGCATTACCACACGTTGATTTATTTATGGCCCATTAGACGGGCTTTCTTTAATCCGATTAAAACTGGACACTTAGTCCCATTGACTTACTCGAAAACGTTCGGGCGATTTGATGAAATTTGACAGATTCCCATTCGACCGGTTCATCCGATGCGCATTGTGAACATTCGACAGGAATTGCCTAGTTTCATTTAGGCTAGTTATTCTTAATGGAAATTTTAGGCCACATTTCCATTAGCCCGATAAGTCATATTTTGCTTCGATTTGGATGAACTATTAGTCCCAATGGTCCAGATAGCTGACTAGTGTACAACAAACTACGAAACTACTGACGTCCCTATGGGATGAGTGAAAAGTAACCGGAATTCCACAATGTGATCTTCACATGGCCAAACGGAGAACCTACCAGTCCGATGCGTAGAATGTCAAAACAATCAGACGAACATTGAAAAAACAGTACGCGTGATCAGGGATTAAACGCAAATTGGTACTAAAGTATTTAGTCACGCCAAACTCGTACTTTTCAACCATGTCCATTTATCCGGCATTATTTTTATAGACTAGATATGTAAACAACAAACCCTTGATGCTATCCGAAAAAAGGAACCCGGAAACCTTAAGGAAACTGTCGAACCAGACAAAAAAAGTTACGATCTTCCTAATTCAGTGCATCTGTTTTCTTCTTTTTAAAAAATAACGATTCCTCCGTTTCATCTGCGTGAATCTTGCAAGCAAATTGGAAAATAGAGCAATGTTACAATAAGACTATTAAACGGAAGCTACAAAACGTCGTGGTGAAATCTTTTGCGAGCGAATAATTGGATAAACACCGACTCAGTTATGTACACCTATAGACAAATTGAATGGATAACGGAACATCCATGGCAAGCAGCAGTCAACATATCCTGTAGGTAGCAAATTTCATTCACACTAATCGTGTTGACAGAGCTCAATCACCCGCTGTTTTGCTTGGGTGAACTCAAGTGTCTCTAATGTTTACTGCTCCCCGTCTCGTCAGTCTACCTCTCTTGTGGAGGTGTGGACTTTCGTTCGTGTAGAACAAAGTTCCCTAAGTTGTTGTTTATTCGACTGTATAACCAGCCACTCATAAAGTGCGGGTCGGCAACCTGACGACAATGCGGGTTTCATTCCGAGGCCCTCATTTCATGTCCCGTTAAAGCCAGTCATCTGTTCACCAATTGAGTATCAAAAATCCCAGACTGTACCTTCGTTTCCTGTTAAAAAGCCATCAACACAAGTTTATGGAACAAATTGACCTTGTTATGCAGGTAATGGAAAGATAACACTGAAAGAAGTCAGTCTATTGCTGCCTAGGGATTGAAGTAATCGAGTAGAGAACACAATTATGCAGTGAGATTTTCGAAGGGAATCATTCGCTAGCATCTCATCAACACGAATTAGTGCGCTTCATTAAAACTTCATGAAAATATTGATCTTTCGAATCGAAGAATTAAAATGTATTCAGAACGAGAATCCCGTTAAGATCATGAACAGTATAATCGGAGTAATCTGAACTTTTATCACCTAACACTCTCATCCGTTTTCCCTACCAGCTCGATCGAAATGTCACTAGGTGTCTTGGAACACAGTGCATGAATTCGCTTGTTTCCGAATCTGTTTCAAAAAGTGGAAAATGCTAACTGCCCCCGGTAGTCAACAGAACTGAATTTGCCTGGCCCATGCTGACCGAATCGACAGTGAAATGCACAAGTTGTCACCTAGTGGTTGGGGTTCCGTGACGAATGGCGCCAACGTTTAACACGAATCGACATGTTCAAACGCAGTGATTTTACTTCGGAAGGGGGTAAGACCGATAAGGAAATTAATCTACGTGACCGTGGGGAAAAGGCAAAAATTTATTCCAAGTGTTTCCACAGTTCCATGTGGGGGGAAGACGGAAAGCGGGTATCGAAGCCAAAAAACACAAAAGACTACAGAGTGGAAAGAAAAACGGCCTAACAACAGCTGACAACCCCTCCACGGAGAAATGACCCGTTTTGCACGTGTGTATTTTCCAGAACATTTGAATAATGTGCACTAGTGTCTCGTTCGAAGCACGTGTCTGTCTTTCCGCATGGTACTGGATGGGTAGAACACAAATGGATGACGGTCGCACAAAATTTCGTGACTGCTCAACCCGGTGTGAATTACAGATGAGTTGAATCCGTTACCGAGCCTATCATAACGGATTCGCAAGAAGAGCCCGTCGCCTAACTATCAGGTGCTCTTATTAGATGGGTTTCAACACGTCAAACAAATTGAATGAGCTTGAAAGGAATTCGTCGCTAGGACATCGCAAGACTCAAGTCTTACTGGTTAACTGGATGACAGACACAGTGATTTTCTCGGAAGATTATTAAAATCCAACCAGGTATCTACGGAGGTTAAACATACAAATTGGAGATGAAAATTAGTAAATCTCCGACCAAGGAGAAACCCAAATACTAAACGGTCTGATCGCTGGTCACTATATGCGAAAAAAACAAGTCCATCTTGAGATTATTCACCAAGAGAACAATGAACACCTTAGATAAAAGCCCAGCGCATTAGGCATATATGAATTCCGCACTGATCACTTCAGTTTAGTAAGTAAACCATTCGGAAAACTGTGCAACGATCAGCTGTTAGCTGCAGAAAATATTCATACAGGTTAAATTCTGAACAGGGAAGAATTGATGAAATTGCCGTGACAAAACGAGTCTGAGCAAAACGAACAACGTTTCGTAAGCTGATTAGAGCATTTTCGCTGAGCGCTAACATAGTAGGCCTATTGTTGCTCAACATGAGTTTAAAAATGCAATAGGGTCAGCACCTTGTTTGGTTGCTATCACATATTTCAAAGCTGATGAGCCCAAGACACTATTGCATCACCAACACGTTGATCGCCTGATTAAAGAACAAATCTCTAGGGGTAGATCCGAACTGACAAAGAAGTGACTGGTTTGTTCTAACTGTCTGTGGACAAGCCACGAGACTATCACGGTCCCAAGTGGGATACTTCATGAACGAGGTTATCAACTTTCCGAATCTCTGAGCTGTGTGATGCAATCGTCGGTGGGTTATAGAAGGTTGGTGTAATCAACGTGATGTTATCAAGCAACGAAATCACGACCAATTAGTTTCAAACTGCGTGGAGTAACTTGATAATGAGAAACCCGTACTCGCAAACGCTTAAGATTTCGCAACACTCAGTGTGACAAACAAAGTGCGGC
>LUCM01005453.1:119099-132881 GCA_008360955.1 Fasciolopsis buskii
GCCGATCTTGGAAACTGTGTAAAATAACCAAACGAACTCATCTTTATATTAATACGTAAATAAAGTGATTAGGCGCTAAAGTAGCAGACTATGCTAAGGCTTATAGATGGCGCTATTCATGGTCGGTTGTCGTAATGCATGTGCCGCAAAGCAATGCTCGTTATTCAAACACGATATGGGGGTAGATTTGGCATGGAAATGTGCAGTTATAAGTCAGATTGGGCGGAACGATATGGGGTATACAAAGCTGATGATCGATGATAATGGCTAACTTGGTGCCATTGTAAAGGGAACAGACGATCTCGCTCAGGGCGAAAAAGAAATCACCCATCTATTATTTTTGAAACAAAATTCCTAACGAACGGGTCGACTTGTTAGGACGATCGAATTTTTCAACGATAGCGTGTTAATTTAGGCTCATTGCAGTCAAATCGTTCCACAGTCTTAGAATCTCACCGAATCAACTACTCGAAGTGATTAGCCAGTAATCTGTGAAGAACGCATTTAGTCTGAATCAAGATGGCGTGGAAAGTGAACTACAACTGAGAGTAGCGCGCACAGTATGAAATGTAATGCGTTTGGCTCGGGATATAACAGATTGATTGATTTGACAAAGAATGTTATTTGTGTAATTGGAAATACTGGAGGATTTCCAGAGGACAATAGCCATCGACGGATTTTAATGTCTCTTACGTTGGTATCTGGAACGACGTTTAAATTCATCGAGGTTACCTCAACCCAATTGGTCAGTAGTTCCTCTACACATCTCGGTACGTTGATCGTCGAGGTCGGAAGCTGAAAATTAGAGCGTGCGGTGGCTAAACAGCGTCAGAATGACGGCGAAGTGCGCAAACATTGACCAAGAAAGGGGGAAGGAAAAGAAACAATTTATACGGTTTGTCACACACACATGTTGGTTCTTTCCTTCCCAATTTCCAATCCATTGGCAATTAATTGGGGTACATGATTACTCCATGCACTCAGTTGCTAAAACTGAAGTAGATGGCTGATTTAGGGGACCCATTCCCCGATCCTGTGAGCAACTTGTCTAGTCCGGAAGAGAGCAAGTTGATTTGAGAGTCAATTCACTTGATGTGGATCGGTGACAGATTGCTAATTTGATATCCCTCTCGACTGGGCGTAGACACCGTGGGGGTCCAGTACACCCCTCCACCACAGGTACCAAATGACCACAGAGCCGCCTGGTTTGGAATCACAGTCTAGTCATTTGTACTAGACTGATTGTCAATGATCATACAACCCGGTGGAGGGTTCCGGGCGTTCACCTTTGTTTTAGCAATTTGTCAAAACACGTCCGCGACGAGGAAGCAGTAGGAACTAGTAAGGATGCAGATCATTTGGGACGGTCTCCAGCGGCCGCATTTGACCATAATCAGGCAGTAGCATGCATGCTGAAATATAAACCCACTACTTCCTCCGGATACCTAACAGTAACGTGTCAGCTCTTTAATATTCACTCTGGAAATATAAGTCGTTTAACTGCGTTTGATCTACAGTATGTTGCAAATAACCTAGCAATACGTTTTTCCAAATTCAACAATCGGTTATTGGTGGGATAACGTGCAAATGCAACTTACTATCAGTGTACGCCGACCCCTTCTTCCGAGACATTGAACACATCAACAAATCCCACATAAGATTCCGTCTCCTCCATCACGAGTTCGTGTGACGCAATTTTAAGCGGGACGAATTGACAAAACCTTGGATTAGTCGAAGTCCCCTGGTTTGTACTCTTCCAGCTCTACAAGTAAACGACGAAAAAAATTCTTTTTTTTTTCAGATTTTACTGGGCATGAGGCAATTTGCCGAAAAGTTATAGACCTATTATTTTGCACGTATTTGCTAAATGATACTGAAATTTTGATTTCATTTGATAAAGATGGAAATGACTAACAAATCTAAATACGCTGCTTAAATAAACTTATGCAAACTTTGTTCAAGATATAAGACGTTTTCCGGTACATGCGAATTAAGAGATGGATAAAAGTTCACATGAAGTTAAGATGATTTTGACCAGAACCTGACTGACAGAATTGCCACTGAATCAAAACAACGTATAACCGGGGAGAAAGTCTCATCAGGTGTTATCAGCAGCAAATCATAATTCGTAGTTTTGTTTTTCGTTCATCGAGGACCTAGAATACCAGACTATGAGGGAGACAACTGGTAATTAATGTCTGTGATCTGAAATTTGGTAGACGATTAGCGTGTTTCTTGGTTCTTTTTCACGTAAAACACCGAAGACATTGCTCAATTAAATTACCGTGCATGTTACGCGATGACAAACACAATTGCGACGGATACGCTTGAAAGTCAGTTCATTTTCCACTAATCAAATTACCCGGGATAAACGGTGAGAGTGTGTACGTGATGACGCCTGTAGTATGACGAACTGTTTAGAAAGCATCCCTTTTGTGGATTTTGGTAGTGGTGTCTAGTCACGCGAAGAGACCAAATTCGGACCACGATATCCAACAAAAGACAATAGATCTGTCGGCTAACAACGGGATTACGTTGGAGAAGAAAATTTCACCCCTTATTTCTTTGGGAATGTGAAGGTGATCGACGGTCAATTTTTGCTGCATCATGACGATAACGATGTTGAGTTTGTAGGTTTTGTTTGAAAATGCCCGAACTCAAGAAGATAGCCTGCGAACTGATTCTGAGCAAATGAACGAAAGTGGAATTATTTTGTAGTGGTTTCAAATAATCGATTTAAGCCGCATATTTTTAGGTGAGATAACTGATTTAATTTCAGTTCTTGTGGGAAAGTATAAATCACTTGGTTATAAAGTAATTTACAATTACTTGTGTGCGCTCAGCTCATCATTAAAATCAGAGGTGGGGGCATGATTCAGCTGGACAAATGCATCAAGGCTGAGCTGGATTCCGAATCAGTATCACTTTTATAGTATATTAAGTGGTCTAAATATTGCTTTACCTGTGGGTAATAGTAAGAACAATTGCAACTGTCATTGGGATCCATGTTTGGAACTGTAGACATTGCATATTTATGGCGGCCGAAAGCTTTTCAGTCGAACGTTGTAGCCATCGCACGAGCTTTACTGATTCTGAACGACTCATCGAACATCAGCACTATATGATACAGCTCCATCATCGAACAGCCAGTGAGAATCAGCATGGCTAGCGTAATAGCTAAGGAGATTGACTCGCAATTGCTCATTTCGAGTCCGAATCCAACTCAGGTGTAGTGAATATGCAACGCTGATGATTCCTAATAAGGGTGGTAGAGTTATACCGTACTGCCGTGATTCACAATGACAAAATGGATTTTGTGACTGCATGAGGAACCATTCGGAAACTCAAGTAAAAACTCCCACTGGTGGACGTTGTCAAATAACAACAATCACAACTATGCGATTTGCCTCACATATTTTGTAGGGATAGCCCTAACTGTTCAGTTCCGTTTAGCCTATTGGACCACTAGTCCGGCACAATTTTCTTGGTTTCGGTTGACGCCTTGCACCGTCGAACAGTGGTGGAAGAAAACCCTAAGGTCGTCAACCGGAAGTCTCACTGTGAACGGGATCGGGAAGGACGGGTATACAAGCATCTAGCACAAAAACGAAACCGTAGGAGATTCATATTGTTTCTGAGCCTCACAAGGACTGGTGTGTGTGTGTGTGTGTATTCTTGTACGTGTGGACATTCCGTTGCTTAAGGCACTTATGGGATCTGCTCTTACTGTTCGCTGGAGTTAAAGAAATTTCATTCTGACGACAACCGCGTTGAAAGATTCGATCGGAACTGAAGTTGCTGATCATTATCCGCAGGCAGTTGTGTAGAACGCGAGGTTTTCGTCTTGGCTCAGGCACCGATTAGGCACAAACAGAAGCGAGTACTGAACAAATTATGACATATGTTCAGATGTGTGAACTAGGATAATCGACAGTCTTCTATCAATTCGGATCACCAGTGAACAATAGGAATGCAGTCAATCTGAATCGCAAGTTGATGGAGGAAAAAAGAAATACTAACACTAATTAGCTTATTGTTAGTTCGTTCAAACATTTCCTTCGTATAATCGACGTTCTATCACAGTCCAGGATTTCTAGCACAGCCGGTGGTTATGAAGTTTGGCTTTCATCTCTCTTTTAGGATTTATCGTTCGAAAAATGCTAACTTACCCGTTGAAGCCAATGAAAGAACAGCACACTATATCATTGCTTTAATTAGTGGACAATAACTGATTCATTGGGCAAATTATAATTTGTTTGATAGTATTTCGCCGTGATCGGCCAGCACCTTGTCTAATTCACCGGGAATTATTTGGGGTCTTTTGTACGCAGCATTTTCCCCAAGAGAGTCGGAAGCACGTGAAAAATAGTCCATTGATGGGATCGTGACTTATGGAATAGGTCTGGCATTAAACAAATTCACAGCTTGCTTTTTCCCCTCAAAATGTTCATTCTACCAGAGAATCATGAAAGGAATTTTCTGGTTGTCGGCTCTGCTGGAAACCGGGAGTATTGGGCTCCGTATATAAAGTGACCAAAAGTCCAGTGAACTGGAACATTCGTCTCCGGTTCTCAACGGTTAGTGAGCGCGAAGTCTCCTACCACTTAGATACGTATTTACCTTAATGTAATGTCATGGTTTGAAAAGTGGCACTCAACGGAATGCATGCAAGGAGTCTGAATAGACTGAACATAAGATTGCCGGATTTGGGCAACCGATGGCAAGCAGTGTTCAAACAGTTGATGTTAGGATTTGACAGTGTTTATCGGCACAGAACTGAATTTTTGTTATCCTTTTGTTACCCTCCCATGAGATAGGTTCCGGTTAGCCGGTGTCGCATTTTGGGTGGATAACTACAAAGATCCCATCTAAACCGATGATTGTAAACATGACCAATTCTGTGGTATTATACTACTTCTTTGATTTAAATACCCAGGTATAACTTTAGATCAGAAATCGAATGGAAAATTTTCTGACATCCTTGCATCTACTGACAGTATGAATAGTTGTACACAGTGAAATTCAATGCATTGGCATTTGACTAAAGGATGAATGATAATCGAAAATCGACTTCTTCATAACTGCAAAACCTTTGGTTCCCCGTTCCCAACGCAATGCGAAACACCTTGACCGCGGTAAAATAATTTGGTTAAAAAGTTGCAATCATACCGAAAAATAAATGGTTTAAATTCGTGCCGAGGTTGTATTATCTTTCCAAATTAGCGTCGCCAGCCTATCATCACTCAGCAGCGGTCAAAGTCAGTTAGAGAAATTCGTTGAGTGCGTAGGCATTGACAAAACAGCACAAATAAATGTCAGCACGGATCAGAAAACTCATAGGCTTGGTTGTGAAATGTCGAGATTCGTTTCATTTCAGCCAAACTCCTAACGCCATTAGGGGATTGGGTCTACCGCGACATAGACCAGAATAAAAATCCCATGCTAAGTTGAATAGATTAGGTCAGGCCAAGCCGATGGGGAATAGGATAGACCTCAGAAACGTCGAATTCCGTGTAAAGAGAATTATTTTTGTGTTGTTGTTTCTATTTTATAAAAAAACCGGGAATTTGTTGTGCGTGAACCGACCCGACGTTCGATGACCTTAGCAAGACAACGGGTCTTAAAATGCTCCGGAACTTTGTCATTTCCACGGATCTACATAGGGTTATTTTAGTCTTCCCGAACACCCGTTCCACTTAGCCGTGGTTCTAATGATTCCCGTGTGAATTGGACTAACTAACTAACTGCTATGAACTTGTAGTAATAACACCAAAGGGAACTGATCCCATGTGGGTCTATTTTGAATTAGAATATCTGTAAGTAGATAATTTCTTCGCAAAGCCAATGCTCGTCCCAGTTTTCATAAACTTCTTCACAGTCAGTCCGCAAAAAGGACATGAAGACAACCAGGGAATACTAACTACTGCTTATTCTCGAGGATTATTGGTTTTTCTGCTTATTTATTTACGAACCCTAGTCGAACAAATATAATCTTGTTCTATAAAAGTACCATAGAAGAACCCCACATATATATTCAAAAGAAGGTGAAATGTAAAACGGTAAAATTCAGTAATTTTTCTACTAATCATGGTGCTAGCATTCATTATGAATTGATCTATTATTTGAATCATATGAACACTTAAAAAATAGTCCATTATCATCCAAATACCAAGTGACAATTAATTAAACTTCTGGTCAGAAGCGATTACATTTTTTCAGTGGTTTTTATTTCCTACAAAATGGTAATGGTTTACTGATCTTCGATCCCGTTATCGATGAACACATTTGATACCTACTGCCAAAGTAGAAATATGTAATCAGACATCAAATCGAATGGTGACAATTTTTGAATGTCTTTCCTCTTACACTGAACTGACCATCACAACAACACGATCTATCTACATCACAACACTATTGATCGCATCCCAAACACGGAGGGAACTATTGGTACTTGTGAATAAATGTCCCAAAAAATAACGCATATGCCTAATTCATAGAAGAAGATGAATAATTTTATCTATGCATGAGGACAAACCGAATGAAAACGTTGCAATAGATTTAAAATACTTTTCGATTAGTTTGGCTGATTAGTCGTGCAGTTTTAATGTTCGAGGCACTGAACATTCAGACTAATTTCATCCGAAGTAAGCCAATGAGATCTAACTGTGACACAGCAGTAGCAAATGTGCCGGACTAGTATCCGTTCATCCTAAGTTCAAATCTGAATCCCAACACGGTGAATGCACAATGTAATCGATTATTTATAATAAATCTGTAAAATGTGTACCGATTTACGGTAATAAAAAAAGTTGACTACTCTGAGCTCTGTGATTGTTCTTCCTAGATAGAGCAGGTGGGTAGTTGAGACAAATTAGGACAAGTGCGACTGACCTAGCTAGAGAGAACAGATTTTCAATTTTTCAGTTCTTTTTTGATCTTCTCGGGATTTGCTAACCGGTGACATTTGCCGAACTTAGTATTCAACTTCACCGATTGTTCCATGCACCTTAGTAGTTACGTAGCACTCCTCATCACTATGCTAGCATTTGTCTTTATTTCACGCGTTTCATTCAGGAATGCTGAATTAACTAAATACTCACAAACACTCCCCGCCCCCTTTCGTGGACATGATTTGATTATCGAAAAAAGGAAACACTCATGCTAAACCAAAACGCATAAACTGGGGAAGAAAAATTTCCCCCCTTTAAATTTCATCTGGTATGTTCTACAAATCAGTAATCATACTAAACGTCTCAAGAGCTGTTTTGAACAATCGTTAGTCGATTATCATCTTGCAGAGAGAAAATCTTTCTGTTGTTGTTTATTTTCCATCACCATGCGGATTGACGCCAAAGTTATCGAAGTTCGTAGAATAAGTTTACATCGGTTTAGACAAGTAGGGAACAAAGTGGACAATGATCTATCTCGTCCGTGGCACAGATCAGTCAAATTTTGCGGGTCTAAAACAGCTGGCGTTTAGCACGTTTCGGAGAATAGTCGCGGTCAAAGGAGGGCAAAGAAATACAGTCCAACTATCGCCAAAAATTCATGCTTCATCAAGCAATGTTGATGAGGTTCTAGTGGAGCGGAAAATGATGATTCAAATGGTTTCTCAGTTGGGTTTCATTGGTGACGAGCGCTGTATTCGGCACAGACACGCACGCGCGCACGCACGCACGCACGCGCGCGCCACGCACTTCCTCATTGCTAAACGTTTTCTGCTTTTTGTTTGTAGCGTTATACCCTGCCACCGTCTGCTAAGCATACCAGACGATTATCCCAGGGATGACATTGCACAGATGGAACCACGCCAGATGGAGATGATAAGGCCATGACAAGTTTTCACGACACAGAATATGCGAAATCAACATTAGGTCCACCAAACACACTTGGAAGTCTTCGTGTTCCGGATAAGAAACAGAACAATGAATTTTAGTGGAAAATAATTCAGTAAACTTAGAGTTAATACAAACTATCGGTTCTTTGGTAATGATCGATTTAATGATAATTCACTAATGCGCAGTGTTTGGGGCAGTTGTTCGTGGACGCATCTCAACATTGGCAAAATGCAACGCCCAAGAGATTAGACGAGAAGCTTCGTGTATTGTTGTCGTTTCACAGTCGAGGACAAGCATCTGTCACAAATTATGAAACTTAGTGCCTCGTTAGATTTGCATATACCAACAAGCTTGTGCAGAATGATGTTGGCTTCTCCTGGAATAAAAAATGCTTAGTGGAATTTGCAAAAACATTCATCTGACATATTCGTAATTATGGTGACATCGGAGGCGAATATGGAATGATGTCTAGGCCAGAGCACTGTTTGTCAGCAGTTGCCAAGGCAGGAACAAATCAGCATTTATTGTTTATCTGTAGATCATAAAGTTACCATGCCCGTCTAAACTGACAGTTCTGTTAGCAGTGGCGTTCTTCCTTCTCGGTGGACATTTTTTTTTAAAGCATAGATAAACAAGCTATTACGAACATATGTCACAGAAAATAGACTGATAAGGCCATACGAACAACGAGAGCTTTTCGAAGAGCCAAGCAAATGGTCCTGGTAGCAATTCGGCTTTGTTCGTTCTGGCAGCAAACTCTTCGTTTGTCAGAAGCTTTAGGATAATCGGTTACAATGCATAAATTCTGTTTGACATGCTGAGATCAGAAGAATAGTCGGGAGAAATTTTTAGAGTTTATTTGATTCAACAATAACGAGGAATACGTTTCGGAAGAACTAGTCGATATCAGGGAAAGTGATTCATTTTATAAACTAATTTCGAAAGAATTGATATTTCAAGGCTGAATATGCTCGGCTGTTTGCCTAATTTGTAGGCAGTCATGTACAGCCATGATATTCTTGCGAAATCGAGGACCTCTACTTTATTACCAGGTCTTAATTTGATAGAAAACGTTTCGGTTCCGTTAACTCTAGCCAGAACAAGCGAGCCAAGATAAAATACAGGGGCTCTCAGTTATCAAATACCAAACATGAATATATTGCTTGCTCGCAGTGGATATTCACTGGTCGAACCCATTCTCATATAACGGATTTCCAAGCACAGATTTCTGGCTTGATCAATTTTTTCCTTAAGATCAGTGTGAACGTGACAATTCTCCTGACCACTTTTCTTTCTTTGGTGAGTTCGATCAAATCAGGTTCTTTCAACTACGCGCGGCCTTCTCTCACTTTCTGGTTTGTTGACATTTCTCTTACATTTGCCGTGTTAGTATCATCATTAATGTTATAATTACTATGGTTACTGGTTGTTATCCTCGGATTGAACTCGCATAGCTAAACGCTTAAATCTATTCAGGCTTCAGTTTTTGCTGACAAAAATAAAACATGGCAACTGTCGAATTTTCAGCACGCAATCTCCTTTTCTTTTGTCAAACCTGTGGCACCACGACAGTTGTGTGAATTGGTGGACGATTTTGCTTCACTTTCCTTGAATTAGTTGCACGCACTCAGTTGATGGAATGCGATATCATGTTCGTAGAGTACAGAGTACAATATTTTTAACGATTGCCTAAGTTAGTACTCCAATAAATGAGTTGACTCGTGGCCAAGCTACCTTTATGCCATTCTAAGACTAGTTGATATAGCCCTTGTTTTCAAAGTGCTTCTAATCACCCAATATCATTATCATAATTTTGTCCATTAAAAGTCTGGGGAAGCTTGGAGCTTTGATTGGAATTTTCAATGAAATCGTAAAAGAATCTCCGCTTTTTTGTTAGGAGTCAGAATCTTCTCACTGAATCACTGAGAGTATAACACAAAAAATCAGGTTAGGAACAATTTGATGTGGTGTCGCCTGTTCGGTGTACATGGCTGCAATCTACAATATTTTCGTCTATTTTGGGAATCTTTAAACGTGCCCTCCCAGACTATCTTTTGTATTTTTTTATGATTTAAGAACTTGGATGAGTGAAATGTCAAGGCTGTCCGTTCATTCGGTAGTAGTGACGTTCGAAGACATGGACGAGACAATTTATTACCTCCCCATCTCCTGTTTAGATTTAAGAAACGAGCACTACGGGTGACGTGCGACGCCGATGGATACGGCGCCGAATGTTTATGAACAATCGGGATGTCATAAAATATTCGGAGACACGCGGCAGCGTCTTTTGAATTCTGTTTGGTCGAGCCATTTGCTTATATTAGAAGGTAAGCAACGAAACTAGCGCAACGATTTAAAATTAGTCTAATTACCCTGAGCTACGCAACAGTGGATCGTCACTCGCACAGTACTCGCCCTGGGTCAGAGGAGTAGTAGAATATGTGCCCAGTGAACGAAAGGTCGCCGATTTAGTTCCGGTTCTCAGAGGTGATTTTTGGATATGAAATGTGTAAATGGAATTTCTTTCCCCTACGAAATCAAATTCCCGCTCCCGCCTCAGAAGACCAAAAACACGAAATTCTCCGTAAAAAATAAATAGAAGAGGAATGTTGTTTACGTTTCCATTCACTCAGTAATATTCGTCTGTCTATCAGTTTGTGTTGCTCATACTTTGTCAGTTGACAAGATTATGACGTTTGAATCTCACCTATATCAATATATTTGGCCTCCGCAAATTAGCACTAATTCTTGTTTCTATGCCACTACAAATTTCCGAATCATGATTGCCGGTCCCTTCGCCCTTTCATTAAAGCTTGGCAGTTCTAAGTATACCAACATCTTTGTACTCATAAGAGAAGACTGTAAAAATGTTTTCATGGAAGAGCACCCAGCATGTGCGACTGATGAGTAGTGATAAGCGTGAATCGGGGCACATGTTTCCTTGACTCTTGATCTACTCCATCACGTGCTAATTAGTAAATATACTTATAGAATTCCGGTATTTGTTAGTACAAGTTATAAATAGGTGCATGCCAACTTAAAATATTTCCCATCAGCAATTTCCTGTCCAAATATAATAAAGACGCTATAGGTCGAAATGTGTAAAATAAAGTTTGTCATGACATAAATCGCTTTTGAGCGCACATTGGGTAGCGTACGAAGTATGCTCATTGGCATTTGTGCCAAATGGGTGCACTGGGCTCCTAGGGTAGCCAGTCCCAGTTGAAGGGTGCATTAAATGGGTAACCAGCTACCGGTCCACATCGGGTGAAATGACTCCCAATTCAACTTAGTCTTTTCCGGGTTAGAACAGTTGCTCACAGACTCGGAAAACGGGTTCCCTATATCAACCATCTACTTCAGTTTCAGTAACTGGCTATTATTGAGTGCACCGAGAAATCATGTACCCCAATGGATTTCCAATGAATTGGAAATTGGGAAGGAAAGAACCAGCATGTGTGACGAACCATGTACATTGTTCATCTTCCTTTCCTCGTGTATGAGTCACCGACTTTACCCGTCTTCTAGAAAGGCACACGCAGTGACTGTTGCAGTCATCGTAAGATTGGTTTGATTAAGAGTTACTAAGCTCCTGGGATCGAAAAGCTGTGTCGTTTTGCGCCGGTTTGTAAAAGGAACATACGCTAACAATAAGTCAAATTTCGTTAAAGTCGAATTCGCTTCGATCAGATTTTTATTTTTCGGCCGTTACTGAGACTGGCCCATGCAACCTGCCGTCCATCAGTTGTTGTTTTTTTCCCCGCAGTGGACGGGATAGTGCTGTTCAGTTATTCCCGCTGGAAGGCTATGCCACAGACGCTCATGGACCATTTATGAACACTCCCAAGCATCTGGTCTTCTAAGGATGCATGGAATGGACTGCAAAGGTCACCCGAAATGGCTATTCTTGTTTAAGAAGAATGTCGACAAGGTAGATCGGGGGAGCTGTGTGAGCCAGAATATGCAGACGATTTCATGTGCTTGTTTGAATCCATTAAACGTGTGCAACGTGCAGTAGCCATGCTCTTCTGGCTTATGTTTTGCACTTTCAAAGTGTAAAATGTTGCGGTAGTGGACGTCAGTAGCGCTAAACATGATACTAGAAGGAAGGAAGCTAAAGATCGTTGACCTTTTCGGTTATCACTCCAGGTGCTTAAAGGAGGACAGTAGATCAGTAATAGAGGCAAGCACATGCATATCGAAGACTCAAGGGGTGTACCTCGGAATGAATCCTGTGATTTCGACGTGGCATTCCAGTGGAGTTGAAAGTTCTCATACAATGCATCGCAATGCTCTTAGTCTCTTCGTGCGGTTTCGGAACACGGGTGAATGTGGCGACGAGATCGGTCGATTGTAAGTATTCGACCACCGACGACTGCTTCGATAACCTAAAGTGTACGGATGGCACAATGGGCGGATTAGGAATCAAGTGTTGGGAATTTTGTCTTCATTGGTTGGATCTCATGTTGTGCACGATAAACATCGCGGGGTGGAAGAACCTACCTGGTGATCAACATATGACCTGGTAACAAGGAATAAAGAAATGTACCCGTAAACTTATATTGGATAGACGTCTCGCATCTTCGAGATTGGAGCCCAAAACACTATCTACGGACAGATTTTTTTAAAAAATATTTGTACATATATGCAGAAATGCTCTGACTACAAAGTCTTCAATCGCAGTTAATGTCACCGGTTCTGTTACGGTTGATCGCTTTTTTCAAGTTTCCAAATCTTTACCCCTTTGGACATTTTCCCGGTGCTGTTATTTTGGAAAGTAGTTGTACAGAGTTCAGCTGGTAATGGAATATCAGATGAAATTCTTGCCGCAACAATATGCTGTCGCTGTATTTGACGGGAACATGGTAACGTTTTTTCTCCCAACTGTACCAACTATGACACGTAATATTACGACTAAAATCGCCGTTTTACGAAACAAGAAACTGGATAAACAAAAATCTTTCATTTCACTCTTTAGTCCGGGTAGCGACAGAATCTCCATTGCCGGTACACCAGCCAGGGTCATCGATGCTTGATTCCTCTTTCAGAAATGTCCAATTGTTAAGATGAAGAAATGGAGATGTAATCATTTCAGCAAAAGACTTCAAAATCCGGGCGCAACTGCGAGGTCATAGCTAAGTGTTTGTTTTAGAGTTTAATCCAAGTAATTTAAGTGTTCCATTGTTTCCATGCTGCTCATTCTGACCTCATGTTCAACTTCTTCATCTCATGTCCTCAATTTCAACTCAAAGGATATTTCTTACGGACAGCAGTGCAGGGAACAAATGGGAACTGTTTTCATAAAAGCACCCGTTTTCTTGCGAATAATGACTTAAGAATTCGTTCAACTATCAATCCCTGGAGGGTGAAATTGGATATTATTGTTTCCATCAAATGAAAACACTTATTTAATGCAGGCACTTAACATTCTCGTTTATTTCTCCAATAACAAAAAATGATTTCCCATCAGCTGTAGTTCCTCCTTCGAGAATGTCGGTATTTTCGAATCACAGTATTATAGTGCTCTAATGATCCGTTCTTGTTAAATAAGTATGAACTCGAAAGGCGTATCACACTCCCAGTTGTGTGGACTGCTACGACGAGAATTGAAAGAATGTTTTGTAGGTTAAGTCTAAGGTGAGAGATTTTCGGAGGTTGGCAAGCTGTTCGGCGTATGTTCGCTCAGCGGTGATGACACCCTTTCGACAAAATATCACAGTGGGTCACTACCCCAACGGGTTTCATTTTACCGGTAACAAAAATTCCCCTTCCAGTCGAGTACATTTAGATGCAACAACCATCGCCCTGGGTGGTTTTTACAGGATTCCCTAATGAATGCGCTCACGATGTCCTCGTTGTTCACCAGCTAAGACAGTTTGTAAAATATTTGTCAATTGTCCGCTTATGTTTGCATGTCAGGGGAGAGTAAAAGTAACGTTGTGTA
>LUCM01005453.1:152278-282381 GCA_008360955.1 Fasciolopsis buskii
ATCATCATCATCATCATCATCCGCAGGCAGCTATGCCGAATGTGTGATTTTTTCGTCTTGGTGCGGACACCGATTGTGCACAAACTGAAGCGAGCACCCACCAAATCATGACCGAAGAACATAATTATGAATTAGAACGTTGGACAATCTTCGATTGATCCGCGACACTGATGACCGATAGGAATTTAATTGATCTGAGTCGTATGCTTTGAAGGCGAAAGAAGATTTCAGGTGAATCGAAATCGTTGGCTGTGGATGAGCCAATCAATGCTGTCAATGTGGTCAATGGGTACAGAACATGAGCCCTCTCTAGGTAACCAATTTGGGATTGAAAATCACCAGCAACGACCATGAAGTTCGTTGAATGCAAACTTCGGAATACTCGTAGTTGGTGCGCGATCATGCAAATGCGTTCCAGTCGAGTGGTATTCAGGTGGACAGAATCGCTTAATTACACTGGACACAACCAGTTGTTGATTGGTATGCAGTCGAATAGTCCTCGCTCAGGCCGATCCCACAACTGCAAGATCACGGGCTTTGGCAAGTGAGGTGAGGTATCAGCGTCTGTCTCCGCAACAGGAATTACAAACTGAACAATTACATTTGCCCATGTTGAATACGTGGTTCGAAATACTATATTTATTGTCTCCACTTTCGGAATTCTTGGTTTGACTACTACCTCGCTTCTGTGAGAGGTGTCGCGTTGTTTTGCGGCAACTGAATACGTAGTGGAAAGGTTGAGTTAAAATTACTAGGAAGCAAACAGTGGTTTGATCGTATGCAGATTGAATCGGTTTCCATGTGCATTGTAATTTGTTTGTGCTCTATATCTTATTCGATTCGGATTCTCGAACAGCATCCACGCTAATGCGAGAGTCGACGAATGTGGGTCTGCATTGGAAACGCTGTGTTCCAACATGTCAAATTTCGGTCTAAACAACAAATCAAACGGCTGACAGCTGATATACTTTTACCGCATGAAATGGCAGAACGAGAAACCATAGCTCCTTCAGCGTTTATAGTTCTTTGCGGAATATGAGGGATATATCACTGATGTGTTTTCTGCCATGTGTACCTACCTTCACAACGAGACTTCACCTTGACATATTGTGACTGGTTACATGCGCCCATGATTCAACGAGCTATGCTGGATGGCTTATCTCCATCTGAAAATCCAATCGTGCCTGGAAATTCAGTGGGTAGAATCCTGACAAAGCAGCCTCCTGGTTCTCCCGGTCGGTGATCGATCTGAGTTAGCAGCGCAGTCGGAATAAACGAGTGAAAGCATAATTAATGCAAATAAATGGCTTCCAATCAGATATACCTTGCTTCCTTGCGGTCAAGTTCTTGACAGAACCAAAAGCTTCGGTTGAGAACCCTATTCGTGTTTCTGCTTAGCGGCTGGACTCCATAGCTGTACCTGGGTCGTCACTCCCCAAGTGCACCTGGTTGTTTGCGTTGAATTTCTCCCGCTTTCTTATCAGCTTCGATTGACTGGCTCTGCTCAACCAAAGACGAAGTTCGCGACTAATAAACGTGTGATTATTTCAGTGACTACTAATCCACGTGCACAACTAAAGACTTAAATGGGCTTACTGTGACAATTTAACAAAAATGTGTAAATGTATATTCCTTACCGAATAGAAGAGTATACCGTACGCATGTAGGAGGAGCAGCTATAGTTGCGAAACTGATCAAGAGCTCCCGGGAAAATAATGTTCATTAATCTAAATGCGAAACGGACTAATGAAAAAAGAAAAAAATAAACAACTTTTGAATTTCTGTTTCCTGTAGTATTTTTTCAAGTTTGGGATTTCCATATCAGCAACTCGTTTTGGGTGGCCTTAGTTTTTTGATAGCTGTCCCCAGTAAAGGACATCATTTTTGGCGGAATCCAATAAGAAAACACGTTTCCAAGGTTTACTAATTAACGGGCGCATTTGGCCTCATTCGTTATTGTGAAGTACGTAGCTATAAAGGTCAGTACCAGTAACTTGGACTAACACTCTCGCCTAAAGCACGGAGTGCTGACCAGCATGATAAGTATTATTGTAATGGTTTTTTTACTAGATTTATAAGTCAAACGGGCTTGCACCTGATCCATTGCCAACATTTTAATCCCGCATCCACTCAGTTAAGCTCTTTTGATTTTCATGTCCACCGTCATTGATAAAACGACAAAAGCAGAAAGGAGGATTAGATTCACACATATGAACACACCTGTTATGGACGACGATAGCATCGCTAGACAATAATGGGAAGACAGTAGTCCGTCGACTTCTGAATATTACTTGGAGACTCGCATAGGGACATATGAAGGACAGGGTAGCTCAAGTAAGCCATTATAAGCGAGCTAACGCCAAGTAAGCCTGGCTGTCTGGTTCAAATGATTAATACATTCTTTTCTACACCTGAATAAAAGAATGAACCCATCTCGAAGGCAGTAAATTCTGTGTTAATCTATTCATAGAAACTTTCTCATTGACTTGTAACCGTTTGTAACTTCTGATTAATGTGCACCCTCATACTGATGTGCACGCCCGCTTCTGCCGTTAGAAGATTATTATTCATCAGCCACGGCCATATTTCAACGTACCAGACACAGGACTGCTCGGTGTGTAAATTCGTTTGCCAATGCTTCAGAGCTTATTGTGTTTGCAACAAAAGAGGGTCAACGTCTGAGTATCATTCATTATCGACTAACCGCGTAAAGCAGGGACTCGAATAAGTTGCACACTTGAAGTTAAATCTGTTTCTAACAATATCCATTCGAAGCTGTACGCTGCGCTAAATTGTAATTACGCAGCACATACAATCTTTATTCTAGGAGAGAGCTAAGCATATCGACCAGTGCTCCGAGTTTACTGAAATTCAGCGATCTACAGACTACTAAGTCAAGTGACTATTGCTGATAATCGCAGTTACTACCGGCTTCTTACATTGAATCCAGCCAACATACCCTGCCCTAATAACTGATGCATAATAAGCAACAGTATTTCGATGCCTCGAACAGACTAGGGAATATTAGGTTTGCCAATTTCATTTTCTGTACGGAAACCCCGTTTCAGGTTCCAGATATACAATTGATGAAGGATACCAATTTGGGCAAGATGGAAATCGAAAGATGATGAACACTAGACTAAATTAAACAACGAAACGCCAGTGGCGCTCGTGCGTAACTTTCCGTTAGATTATGATCGAAATATTTCGGAGCATTGGCTGACCCACTGTCTCGGCTGCACCAATTTCCAGCATTTGTTCCCTTGTTTTTTTAAGTCGACTGATAAAAAGTTAGGGTGTGGCAACTGTGAACTTCCCAGAGACAAAAGTAATGAAAGGCAGGAAGAGATAGGCTTTGTCGTCAGTACATCCCCAGGTTATCAGCAGTACAAAATACTGAGAGTCCGCAAACAATAGAGCTGACTGGCAGTTGATTCACTTGGTTCAGCCCATCCCCGGTCGCAGGATAAAATGAATGTGGTACCTGGGTACACAAGGGAAAATTATATATCCTTCATGGATTTGCCGATCGATGGCTTAACCAGTCGCCATCACCTGAACTTATGAAGTGACGAGACATTTCAACTTGTATCAACTGTAAACCCCTTACTGAAGTTGGAAAGTTGGCGGCGATAACGGCCATTGTAACTGTTCTCGTCCCCTGTTGAGAGACAATAGAAACCTCGTGGCCAAAAGCACATAAAACAATGAGTCCTGTGGTATGCAGCTTCTGGTCTAGGTGAATGCAATAGGTTGGCGATGTCAATCAAACTCAGCTTATTTTTTTCCATATGCGAGACCATTTTTGCGATGTGGAACCTGAGAGGAAGGCTGTTTTCATCTTGGTTGCTCGGTGAACCAAAACCGCTGGAATGCGATTATTTTCTATCTAATTCTTTTTTTGGCATAAATTGGATCACGCAATTGAAGTTGATGGAGATAAATCTGATTTGACATATCAGAGAGAATTCCGGTACTGAAAAATTTCTTTCACGTATGCAATGTTTCTTTTTTATCAATGTGATTTAGCGGTGGTAGAGGGCAGTTCGCTGTCGTCCTGGTCGTTACCATGGATGGTCTATTGGTATTTCAAGTTTCAGAGACTCGTTTTAAGCTGCACTCCATGTCATCATCATCGTCATCGTTCAGTGTTAAACAGCAAGACAAGCCTCACTGACCGCTGCCTTTTCTCCAGAGTTCCACGTTTATATAAAAAGAGTGAATATCCAAGGGGAACAGGGAGTGGACCTACATAAGCGGGAGAAGATAAGACGCTGCTGCAGCCAACACACGAAACACAGTCTAACTGTACAAAAGCACGTATTTTCAATCATTCTGATTCGATAGAAAATGACAGCACCATCGCCACTGTTCACAGTTCACTGCCATATCCTTCAGTGTCTCCAGCCAGCAAGTCGACGAGTCTTTCGGACCCCAACCACGAAGGCGTGAGACACCTACTTTATCTAAGTTCGCTGTACTCCATGCAACTGCTCTTGGCTCCTGGAGAACATCCCCTTTCACTTTACCCACAAACCAAGAGTTTAATAAAAGGGGAGACGGTAGATTAGATGTTGCCTGCAATTACTCATCAAGCGATATCACTACTCAACTCAGCACTGGCGAACTATGGAGATGCTGTACCACTCTTAACTTGGTGACTTAGACGTCCGGCTCACAATCTTTCGTCACTGGTTCGCGTACCTTTTTGAAGACTATTGGCATGTACTGGTGATTACTGCTAACAAGGATGATGCTCCAATCCCGTACTTCCATGTTTCCTTCATGATACGTTTGCCGTTGACAAAGCTTGATGAATAATTCCATTTGGACATCTGTTCCAACTCACCTTAGTGCTTACGGTTGTACACCGTCATCGAAAGCTTAATTAGTTTCCCGAAAACAGTTTTCATTATACTGGACAATGGATAATCACAAATTATTCAGGTTATAGCCTTTTTACATTCTACATCAACACAGTCTACAATGGGTTCTAAAAATGCAATTGCTACCAAACCAGGTGCAATTCACTCGCCTTCGGTTGTTTGTTTTTTATTTCAAGTATGTAGGTTGAATATAGCAGAGAAGCCATATCCCATAGTTTCTAAGGTCCACAAAGGTACAAAAAAGAATGAACAACCTCGCAACATGGAATGACAGTGGTTTAGTTAAAGACTCGATGGGCTAGACGGAATAGCGGATTGGGTTAATGCAGATCACTTTTAAACACCAACTTATTCTTCTATGTCACTGTAAGGCCTTGGGCCCAATAACTTGCAGTCTGACAAGATTATCGGAATACACAAGCAGTGGTAAAAAGCCACTATTTACTTTCACGGAGGGGATCTAAATCTTCATGAGTTAACGGTCAAAGCGGTTGTAATAGCAGATGCAATCATCATGGATTCTGTAACATTCCAAGAATTGATAGATCACGTGACTTGGTCAAACCACACTAAATGAACGTGGCTGCCTTTCACGTTACCGCTATCACGTCCAAAGCTCAGAACAACCGGTCAGTCTTGTACTCTGGAAGTACTAGTCTCGAGTTACCTTATGCTCACCAATAGCACATACCCTCATAGGATACTGAGTTTGAATTCGGAATGACCAACTGGAAGATATGTTACCACTGAACCACTAGTTCCGTTCCACTCTTATCAGAATGACCGGGTTAATTTTGTTCAACTATATTGAAAACAGACGTCTTCCGGTCGTAAATCCTTGGTTCAACCACTGGGTTGGTAATAGGATATGAAGCACTGATGATGTTTATTGAATGCGAAACTCGAGGCTTGTGCTTCGCGAGTGTATGGTTGACCGGATGGCCTAAGATTTGTGCGCGGAAGTTGTAGTCGGAATGGCAGTTAGTGAAGTCCAGAACAGTAAAGCTTACAAACTAACCGCAAATAATTATGAGGTATATCCTTTTTCCTTTCGTTTGTTCGACTTCTCACGCGTACTTGACTGAATCGGAGACTAGTTAGCATAACTTCAAAACTCGATTCAGTCAACTGACACTGTCCGTGGGTTTCAGTATCTTTTTTTAAATCTGCCTCAAATTTTGGTGATCTGCTTCAACAATGAAGGTCTCCAAACCCACGGAGGACGTTTGTGTATCAGTAGCACGAATAAATTTTCGAAGTCAATTTTGATTAGGCGTTGGAAACACACCTCATCTGATGAATAGAAAAAAAAATTGTATGTTCATCTTGGTATAGAAATGTGAAAATTAAGTTTATAACCGATACAAATGTTAGTTGGATGTACGAAAAACAAACGAGTTTTCCCCTCTTCCTTCTTAGCCAACCGAACTCCGACACTGGACAACAAGAATCCTTGGTGTGACATTCATTCCTTCCAAACATCGATACCATATGGCAGAAAACGTGATGTTATCTGTAACAAGGTAAACCTCGTGTGCAACAAGCGCACATAAAATCTTGAAAACCAACATTTTGTGTTCTTCCACTTTGAAAAAAAGACAACCCCCCCCTAACCATTCGTAACTTTTCGTTCTCACTTTTGCCGAACCTCTTATATTCGACCACAAGTTGCGTGCGCTGTCCACTTATACAACCGATCGTGATACATTTCTTTCATTGTCCACAAAAAATTCTCTGAAGGGTACTTCAAAGGCGCCAAGGCAGGTAGAGCCGGGACACAGAAAGATTTTATCTTTTCCCAATGCGGACACCGCCATAAAATGAAGGGACTTGCATTAAATCTAAATATATTGTCATACTCTAGAATCAAAAGAGGCACGGTAGTGAGTAGGAATGAAGTGGCAGCTGTAATGCGATCGGACTGGGGCCTAGTTTACGGCTACCGGACATGTAGTAAGTCTGCTCGCTAGCATGCATGTGGGACAGGATAAGATAAGAAATGACACTTTAGGATGATGGATTGATTATCTGCACACAAAAACTAGTCTTTACTGCAGGTCTCGTTGCTTAGTTGCTTTCTTGTGAGCGAATTATTCGTGGCAATTCTTCGGACAGAATTGGGTAAAATGGATTGGTGGTTTTACGAACTACCAAACACATGCGAGGTTCGGATTTTATATTACTTCTCAGTAGTATATTTCGCATACGGATGGGAGAACAAAACTTGCTGGGAAGCACATGACCAGTTTCGCGGTTATTGCCGCTCTTCAGGTATGCGTAGCCGGTTTTATTTTACTTCGGTAAACTTCGTTCTTCCTCAGCGTTCTTTACTAGTACTCATTTGCGCTGGCGAAAACGAACATAAGAACAAAAATTGCGCGTTGATTTTGGCCAGTTGTTTCGACATAGATTTTACCAAGCCCCTCTATGCAACAAAGCACTAGTTTTGGAGGAGTCAAAGGTGGGTTCTATGCGGTGTCTCATCCGTGTTTGTGTGTGTGTGTGTGTGTGTGTGTGTGTGTGTGTGTGCGTGCGATAGCATAGATAAACCATTCCAATAACGTAGGTCCTCGGCAATATCCTCGCGAGTAGGTTTACCGAAACGAGAAACCATTTGTTTGTCATATGCTAGGACGTTCGCACTATTCTTAGAGGTCAAAAGAGAACGCAGAGTAACGGTTATCTCCGACTGACGACCATAAAGTAAAATTTTTTCACTCATAGTTTTGCATAACAAATCAGGGAGGATTAACTTTTTACTAAATTTAAATGCCCTCTGGCATTAGTGTATTAGTGGCATTAGTACATTCTCAAACGTGTCATTTCAACAAAAGTATCGTTAAGCAGACTTACTTGCGTTGAAGAAAATTTTCCCGTTTGTGTTGACGAGTTGTTCACAAAACCGATGTTATCTACTATTACCGGCAATAGTTCCAAAATCGATCATTTGTACGTTTGTGAAATAATGTAGTGAAGGAATACGTTTCAATAAATAATTTCCATTATTTGAACACTTGTAGCCGAATAAGGCAGAGTATAAAGCACGTCTTTAAGCAATCACGCGCCACTATTTAGTTGGGCTCGGTTTCACCGCGTGGCTCGGTCCAGGTGAGCGACCAACCACGTGCCACCGCGATCTGATTGGTCGGTTCCACTCTTGCAGTCTGATTGGCGGCCCGGTGACAAATCTGACTAGCTCATTTACAATTTTCGTTAGGCGCTGAAAAACGACCGGTCTAATAAGATCATGCATCCGTGTATTCCATACATGGATGTATAAAGAACAAAATGGATCTCCGGATAGAATGGGGTGCCTAATTATATGCAAAACATTCGGCGGAATGATGTAAGAACGAGTACGTGAGAAAATGACGAAACGAAATAAGGTCATTGTTTCCCGAAAAGTCATTCTCACCATGATATTTTCGTTTGGTTTTTTTTCAGTATGTAAGATAGTGAGATTTTCAGTCGAGTTAGTCTTTATATTCACGATCTTCAATTTTGTGTGGTAGTGCGTGACTGAGGGTATGAATATGTCTGGTCCTAACTTGGTCACGAAGTGGGGATGATTAATGATACTCCATGGATGGAGGATGAACAACCTAGCCTGAGGTTAACCGAATGATTTTGGGTGGAAATGTATTAGAGTATTTTGTGAACTGGTGAAAGGTACATGTTCATCGACTGAATGAGGGTGTGACCGGTGTGTGTGTGTGCGTGTGTGTGTGTGTATGTGTGTGAAATTGCCGGACTAATTCTGCGACTTGTTTAGAGGAACCGCGAATCTACAGTTACTCACCTTTGTGTCAGAAATTACAAAAATCACATGCAAGTGTATTCAGACAAACTAAATCAGATGGGTGAATAAAACGATGGTGTGCAGAATCAATGGACGGAGAAAATGTTTCTGGAAAATGAAGTCTAGTAAATCGTCTCCTACGTCATCTCAGTGATTCAACCTATAGTTTTGATGGGAAAACTGTTAATAAAATCTGTAACTGGCGACAGACAAACCTGGTGACTTGAAAGCCACGAAATTAAAGCAAACAAATTCCGGACAGCATAAATGTTCATCGAATATCGTTTCACAAATTCCAAGTGAAAATCAGAACTTAAAATTTCAAAGCACTGTCATTTGCTTTGGCCAGTTCATCCGTGAGTTAGCCTAAGCAGAAACAGAACCCTGTCGCTTCGAAGTCCACTTGCATAAGTGTACCATTCGTTTGGACTCCTCCACGTGGTTGATGAATCGCCTTCCTGAAAAGTTATGTTTGCTCTTGTTATTGTCAAAATGCATGTGATATTTTTCAGTGAAACCCAACAAAACATGCCCCGGCAAATCGGACGGATAACTTACTCTGTCACCGACAGCACCCGATTAGAATTTAGAGCTAAGAATTCATATCACAGAACCATAACTTCACCTTTGCCTGGTCTCCTTATTGTAGATTTCATCGGTAATCGACTGTATCCTTGCATTAATCTTTCTCTAAAGAATTCAGTCTTCTTCGGATCATTCAGCAAGTTATACCCAATTTCTGGTTTGGCATTTTTCTGACCAATGGGTCCTCTTTTCACTCTTCCCGATTGTTTGTTATCTTCTCAAGGCAAGCATCATCCGTTTCGAAGTGAAGGCAGCTCAAAGGCACAGCAAAACCAATCAAGATAAGGTTAACGATATGCTCGCAACCTCTTGGAGCACAAACCCCGCAAATAACGTGGAGGTTACTGGATATTCGGCAGTTCTTCCACCTACATCGTGGATATGGAGATTTACATCTGACTTTCCATGAAGAAATGCGACTTTTCCATTCCCGCAATAACTGACGGTGGCTCTTAACCGATGCGCCATTTCCCATATCTACCGCAGACTTATACAGGGAACTATATCTTGATTCATGAAATATCCCCTAGATCGGACTGCCTCAAGCCGCCAAAAAATCCTCGGAGAAACTGCTATTTCAGTTTTGGCCATTTCGTGCGACTTATTTACTGAGCGCCGCGAAAACCGGAGTAGAGCAACCATCAGTCCTATTCCCAAGGAAGTTTCTCCGAAATTCCTTCCGTTATCTGTGTTTTCACTAGATGTGAAGCTTTCGAGTGGTTGGTTATCTCAAATACGAAACCTTCTCAAGAGCTTCTGATCCCTACTACTTTATCAAACCTCGCGGTGTACCACGGTTACCCTAACGCATCACCTTCTTCGGTCGCTTGATATAAAAAAAACAAACAATTAGAATGTACCTTTTGACAACAGTGCATTCTCTATCAACTATTTATTTTCATACCCGTCAACTGTCCAGTTGATCGGTAGGGAACAACTCTTGACACGTTAGCCTCGTAATCGGAATATCTTTCAGTGTGTTATATTATAACCGATTTGTTTTCAGCCTATCTATGCTCATTCCGTTCAGACTCACAACAACACGCTTTTCGTCGAATAGGCTCACTGAGTAGGTCTTGGTTATCCGTATTCGCGTAACATTTTTCGACAATGGAAAATGATTGCACAGCTTCCGTTATAACAAGATGCACACTACTTGACCATTAATCCCTCGAAGTACGAAGACATTAAAATCGATGTTATGGAGATTATCAAACTGACTGTGATCGTTCTGTCTGAGATATACGTGTTCACCAAAATCAGTGAGTGTGATACCAAATCGAAGTCTCATTTGGTCATCGTATTTTAGCCGAATTTCTACTAAAATCAGGCGCTCATATTTTCACGTATCACGACAAAACGTTTGCCTCGTAACGATGCAATTCAACAAATGATTTTGCATGCATTTACCGAAATGGATTTTATACTAGCAATTTTTCGAAACTAATTTTCGACGAGAATGCCCACTAGGTCTACACATCCCGTGCGTGAATATCTGGTGAAATGCATTTACCCTTCTGTCACATATTCCAAAGACGATCTTCATGTACGCTCACGAGTCTGTGGTTGTTACATCAGTCCCTACTCAGCAGGGTTTTGAAGTGACCCCGAATATGTGATATCGCGACTAGAACACCAAACGGATAAGGTCGTAACGGCTGGACCTCAAGTTCGCGGTTTGGAATCCTCCCACCGCCGGTCCAATTCCCCACTTGGCACCCCTCTGTTGGCCTCTGTTGGCCCCCTTCGTGAAAAATGATGCACCTTGTTAGTTCATCAATAAAGAAATTAAAAGATAAATGGTAGAGAGCGGTAACCATCCGTTACCGTATGCACTGATTCTCTTATCTTTTTTTCACAGCGAGAACGTGTTACTTGGTTAAGGGATTTAGGGGATGCACAAAGCTGACATTTTGTGATACGCTTGAAGCATGGGCGCAGTGTAGGGGCCATCTCCAAAATCCGTTCAGACCCATCACAGGGCGAATGGGAATTGTCTGGCACGGTGACTCGGGGCAATATATGATCCCAACAGGCCAGATGTGATAATAACCCGGACGAAAGCGAGCTGGCGTTTATCGACAAAAACGCGTTAGAACTGGTCCATTTGTCTCGCTAAACCAAAGTATTTGGTAATTCCATGGCATCCCCTCATTGATCGCTACATGTTAAAGGAAATTCGTTCGATCTTATCATTTGTAGGCTTCGTGTGAATTCAGAGGACAAGACAAACATGAGATCTGTCGGAAAAAATACAAGTGTGTAGATGTCGTACATTCCTAACAAATACCGCTGTTTCCAATTACCCGTCCAGAGGCTGCACCGTGCGGGCTAGCCCACAGGTGTCGTTAGATTAAAACCGTCCAAACTAATTGCTTTGATTCTCTGAAATTTATTTGATTACGGAAAGAGAAATTTCTTTTAGGGGTTAGTGTGTAATTTTTGACAAAGATATTACGGAAAACCATCCACTCTTAGTTCGAACCCAAAATGAAAGCTTGCCCGAAATTCGCAGATCATGATTGCTACCAGGATGAAAACCGATGCATTTGGTCGATACTGTTCAATCATGCCTTTATTATAGTTAATTCACAAAGGTTCCAGAAATACGACAGCTATTATTCTACTTCATTTGTCTATAGTTAAAGATAACTTGCGAAAATCCTCTCTAGATTAAACGGGGAAATCTAATAATCTTATCTTTGTGAGCTCAATTCTAACACACGAGCAGTGCCTTGCACACCGCAAGATAGCTTGTAATACAAGTAACAAATGAGACACATTTGATTCTTGTGCTCTATCGATCCGTGTTCTGGTCTCGGAATACAAAACGGATTGCAAACTCAGGTCGTTTTACAAACAAACTTTTGACAAGCGAATGTAGGTGGCATATTTTTGTTAGTTAATCGTTTCTACTTATTCATCAATTGTATTGTTCACATTAGCATACGCGAGACTAAATGTTTGAGTGTGTATTCGCACGTTGAATCATCATCAATGCTTAGTCGCTTGGGTATGAACATCAAAGAAGCACATAGCACAACTACTGACACGGAAGCCTCAGACCGCGAGAAGAAAGTATAAGAGAAATTTTTTTTTCAAAAAGAAATACGCACTGGAATAAAATTTTCACTGGTGCCCGCATCTCCATAACAATCGTTGGTTGCATGAGTCATACCTATAAAAAGCTACTTAGAAGCTAATGGAAAGTTTCCAAGTGCTCGTTGTGACCAGACAGCATACGGTGTGTATGCACAAAAATTGATCCGAATGAACTGAGTCTATCTGTCATAGAAAGCTATCATTAGGGCATGGTTTCCTTGTGTTAGGTGCACATACGCATTTACAAAATAGAATTAGTGGAAAGATTTCGTCCAATGCAGCCTGCTTAGATGGAAATCTTTCGAGGATGCATTAGTCATTTCTGAAATAATATTTAAAGAAAAAATACACTGAAATCACCAGTGGCGAACACCAATAAGCGGTTCAGCTAAATTTAAACTCTTAAGCCAATAGGAATCGACACGAGGGGGGACATCCCACACTAGAATGTACACTTAAACTCGATTAACTGACAAGACGAAGGCAATTAAACCTTTTCTCCAACTCAAGTTTCCAACACGCATAACAAAGGAAACGACTCGATTTTACCGGCGAGAAATCAATAAAACCATGAAAAATCGAACCTGCGGTGATCAAGTGGGGTAGATAACTGCGACCTCGAAAATTTCAAAACTCCAAACCTTAGACGCGCCGGTCACTTTGGGGATCGATGACTATTCGCTGTTGTCCTGTCCGTTAATTTACCTGACCGATGCAATGGCACTTCCGCTTTCAAGGTCACGATAATCGGTTCCCCTTATCGGTATGCAGCGGTTATCGGTTAGGTTCCTATCAGTGCTACGAAAACCACTAACAGCATTCGACTCCGGTGTTGACAGTTTATGCCTGTTCCTGCCAACGACAAGCTGATTTTGAAAAGTAACTAGTCTATATTATTTTGGAATACTTTCATGTGATACCAATGCACTAAGCAATCTGCTTGTCAAGATACTATTTCCTGACGGAACGACACTTTATATCATAGAACAAATTTTCAGCAATAGGAAAGTGGGCTGGGGGCGTTTATGACTGTAGCAGCTCGTCAGTTTGACAAAACTGATCTGGAACCAAATGCTGACACGTACACAATGGAGTTTCCATCAGGGTGAGTGTAAAATTGTATTCACGTGTCGAGTGAAACGAGAATGATGAGCAAATGCTTGATCTAAAAGTAAAACACTTGCCGAGGAAAGTGGAGTGGTAGTTGTTACGAAAGCTGACTTAGTGGAAAATTACTTGTGTGCTCACTTCGAAACTTAGGGCTTTTTTGGTCTCAGTGGCGCAGCAATTCTCTCACCTATTGAGTCTAGAATTTGGTTTGTTCTTTGCACCAGTTCTCGGTAAAATCAACGAATTTTGACCGTTTTCATGCCAAAGAGCTTGTCGAAATTCGTTCGGCTAAATTTACGAATAGCTGTGATTAAGGATTTCAGATATAACAGTGACGAATCCGAATTCAGCCGACATCTCCCGAAAATCTTTCAGCTCTCAGAATTCAGAATTCGCGCCAACACTGTTTATTGTAAACGCACAAAGAAGGCGTGAAATTTGATGGTTTCCATTGCATTAAGTCACTTGACGGTGAATTTCATTAAAGCAAGTCTTTAATCATCTCCATCTTTGGTATCCAACGGGCTCAAATTGGAGAAATGAGACGGATTGTTATGCTTTGCGTTTTTACTCAGGCGCTTAGATGCGCGGCCAAGAAAACTTTAGAAAAAAACATGCGAACACTTCCGCGTGTTAGGTGCATAAGCAGTTCGACCACACGTCCGGTCTTTCATGCTCGGTGATCGCAGGATACATTTTTGTAAAAACTAAACAGGTTTGCCAAATGGCAACCACATAACCATTCTTCCCAGTAGAATTGTCGGTGTGTGTACACTACGTGTATGGGCTGTGTGTCGGACTATCATAGATGCTGAACGCTGGGTACGTATGTGGCTTTTTCTCGAGAAAATTTGTCATGCAAAACAGATTATATGAACCCGAAAAAAGTTCTCCAAGCTCAGGCAAATCAATAATTTCCGCAGGTTTTACACAATTTCGAATAAAGTTAAGAATCTTCAAAACTAACCCGACTTTTGTCCAAAGCGACTACGGTCCACTTGCTTTCTAAAAATCAGCTGCACTGGTGCTTTTCTTGTTCAGATCAAACAGATAGCCTTTTTTGACTGATCACCCAGACGGGGATCGATCCGTAAGGCTGTTCACCATGGTCAATAAGGTATATATACATATATATATATATATACAAGAAAATCGAACGATTAAATTTTACTAAAAAGCATATCTCAGACGGCTAAAGGAATAAAACAATTGAAATGAATCGTTTCGAAGGTTATGCATCATGTGCAGATTTCCTCTTGTATTTATGTACACGTTTTTCTCCCATGTTTAATTTCACTGACGGCAAGGAATGATGAGTCAGGCATTTTTGTAAGTGATCGGACTTGCAACTGTTGAACTAAACTCCTATCATTACCAAATCCTTTCATCATCCGTTCGGCTCACATGATCAGTAACGTGAAGTGTAGATATTGTTATAATTCTACAAATGTGAATGACCTACTCCACTTTATCAGGGTTCGGTGAGTTGAGTGCCAACTGGTGACATTTCATCTGATGACAGATATTTTGGAAAATGCAGCTATGATGCAATCTCGATGACAGTCAAAGGCGTATAACTGATCATCGAATACTGTTCACACTATCCTCACTGGAAACTGTCTAATGAAAACATACGTGGAACCCAACAGAAATGCACGCATTTTTACTTCGTGTGTAGGTCAAATAGACAGCAAATCACTTGTTTGATTCTGGATAAAAAATCAAAATTTCCTCGTCCACATTTCATGATTCCCAGTAAATTATCGTTAATTGGGTAACATTTACGTAGCCGTGGTTAATTGTCTACACAGCGGATTTTTCCTTCGAAAGTATCCCCGTTAGTTGTCCGGAGAAGTCAGACAAAACGGGGTCTTGATCTGTATGTGCATTTCTTTTGTGGTTCCATGCTTACGTCTACGTTATCTCTTTTGCTAATGATCAGGTCACTTTGGGTCAGTAAAACTTGGTGACCTTGTTCGTATTTTTCATACCCAAGAAGTGTGATCAAATAACAGACTGCCGGACAGATTAATTGCGTAACAGTCGTCTGTTAGTCCTGTAAAACTTCCTCGGCTTGACGAAAGAAAATCGCATACCGTATACGGTTGATTCTTGAGGAAATATTCCGGATAGAATTCGGTTGAACTGACAACTTAAAGTAAAGTGAGAATGTTACAGAAAGAGATATTCTCTGGGCTCCTCGTGTCTAGTTCAGCTCATTTTTTTTACAGCAATTAAGTTTCAATCAAACTGATCCGGTTTTGCTTGCTGCCGGTTTGGAGAATCTGCCCCAAAATAGAGAACGAGAACTACCGAGAGAAAAACTGTGGAATAAAAAGCTGAAGAAGCACGCAGAAAAAGATTTTGAGTGGTGTAGACAGCCACTGAATGCCACATGCAGCCCTAACACATTCTGTCTCCAACCGTCCTTCGGAAGTTTCTCTTGGACTGCAATAAGAGAATCGATTCAGACCAACATATTCCGCGGACCAGTATTCCTAATAAACCGATAAAGGTTGCAACAGTCTAATCCAGTTCACTAAACTTCCTATCAAAAACTATGCGCGGTCACTTCTCAAACTCCTGTTGACTTCTCCGGATTTTCCACGTCCCATTTTAGATGGCATCAGAATGGATGGATCTGTGAGCATTTAACAGAACAAACGAGATCCACGATATCCGGCGTTTCCAATGTTTACATGGGCTGGTGTGTGCATTTCTTTGTATGCGTATGCGTATTTTTGTATATATGTAAGTGTGTGTGCATTGTCGATTCCCGCCATGTACAAGAATTCCTTGATCTGTTCTCACTGTTCACTCGGATTAAGGAAATTTCGTTCTGACGACAACCGCGTTGAAAGATTCGATTGGAACTGATAACGTTATCTCATCATCATCATCATTCATCATCATCATCATCGCAGGCACGTGCGAATTGGGTGCTGATTTTCGTCTTGGATGCGACACCTATTAGCAAACAAAACTGAACAGCACTCCACCAAATCCATGACCAAGACACATAATTATGAATTAGACGTTGACTAATTATTCATTATCCGCGACACTGATGACCGATAGGAATTTAATTGATCTGAGTCGTATGCTTTGAAGGCGAAAGAAGATTTCAGGTGAATCGAAATCGTTGGCTGTGATCAAGCTGTCCGTGATCGGAATAAACTTGGATGAGCCAATCAATGCTGTCAATGTGGTCAATGGGTACAGAACATGAGCCCTCTCTAGGTAACCAATTTGGGATTGAAAATCACCGGCAACGACCATGAAGTTCGTTGAATGCAAACTTCGGAATACTCGCATAAGGTTTCACGTGAGTTGCAGTTGGTGCGCGATCATGCAAATGCGTTCCAGTCGAGTGGTATCCATGTGGACGGAATCGTTTAGTTAAACCGCACAGAAATAAACATTGGTTGGGATTCACACGAATAGTGCACGCTTCCATTGCCAACACTGTCACGAGTGCTGGAAGCAAGATCATCGGGCACGCGAAAAGCAATTTGAGTGAATCAAGTTTTATCTGTCCCGCCAGGATTGATTATGGTAGGTAGGTCTTTCGTGGGCTTTTCGATGGGTTAACGTACACTTGTTTTAATTGTGTCGAACTTGTTACACTCTGATCTAACCGCTGGTCACTGAGAGTTGCCAAGTAAAATGATTACCAGTTTCAACGTTGCTTGCACTTCTACTGTCGCGGCCACGTGTTAAGTCTGTCGAGGAGCAATTCTTCGTGAGATCTTGCGTGGTTTCTGTATCAGAAGGACGGAAACTTATAACACTTCTTGTAAATAATTTGCTGCCGCTGTCTAGGCCACTCATGTTTCGCTGCTGCCCTCAATGTACGAACGATTTGACGTTTATAGATTAAAGCAATATTTTGTAATTTGGCTAGCTCTTATATCCGTGGAGAAATCAACCCTGTTCATCTACTATCTAACATATCATGCGCATCATATTACATGTGAAGTACGATGAATGCTAACCACCACGAGATGATCGCATTCAAACTAATGACTCCGCGTTGGATGCAGCCACTTCACGAGCACTATTAGTCAAGGAACGATTGGTGATCAGGTGGTTCCTTAGGATTTTAAATTGAAATCTTGACTTCAAATTCCCACGCAACGTGAATGCAACCAGCTAAAACATAATTTATTTGGTTCACATTGAACACTATTTCGTATCAACGACAAAGTTTGCATGCATCCCCTATCCGGCATCGATCTTTGCATTGATGCATCGAGAAAATTTCATTTTGAAAACTCCTCCATTGGTTGTCACAAAAATAACTCACGACCTTCAACCTACATATAGAAATGAACTTAAGGACAGGAAATACTTTGAATGTAGAAGTTCGCATTCATCAATGAATAGTTAATAAACCCCAATTTTAACGTAGAATCATCCAAGTACCTCATGGTTATTTACACAGGGATTGTTTTTCTGTAAACGAGGCGTACGTGTAGGCCCTAAAGTAAAGAAACACCAAAGTGCTTTTGCTGAAGCTTAGGAGTCGGTCATTGGCATTACAATTTGTACATAAGTTGGTTATCCTTTATTAGGGATCCATCGATCTCAATTGTTCCATTAGAGCCCTGGAATACAAAACACAACGAGTGTGGGGACTTCAAACGTATATCAGCTCGGGCATAAGGCATTTCATATGAATAATGTTTGTCGAGGAAAATCTACTGCTCGAGTCCACCTGATTGCTCCGGATGCTTGCTGAGTGATCATGGCCTATTTTATGCATGTCGTCAGTTTCCGTGCCAGCCGCGTCGGGTTCGTTTGTATCGCTCTGTGACATCAAAATACCATCAATGCTGGGTGCCACAAATTCGGGTTTCAGGGGTGCGACGGTTCAGATAATTGGAGACATCCAAAGAGCTGGGCAGTAGTATGATGCTGTTATGTTGGTACCACCCTTGGGTTCTATGGTCTCAAGCCTATACGTTTAACAGGTTTACTATTCTCCGCATTGGATCTGCCGCTTGTAATCGGCAGGCTCATAAACGTATTAACCTCAAGTGATCTCATCGTGTATTGTAGCCGATAAAAGGGGTGAAGTTCTAAACTCCATTCGCGGAGTCAAAATTAATGCAAACTGGCAGACGCGTGGAACAACTCGATAAACTTTACTCTACAACAAACCCTGATGACTGTGGGATCTAAAATTCGACCAGATGCATGCCTGACTTAATTCGAGGTGAAACACAGGCACTCTGCTGACCTTTGTAAGTCACTAAAAACTGACTCAATGCGGAAGTATTAGGACTCGGCTGTGGTAAGTTCTGCCCACAACCTAGCAAATATTCCAGGTCCTCGCTACCAGGCTGTCCGGATTGTTTTCATTGAAAATCAGCTTGACAATAACCTTAATCGATGTGACTTCCCAGGTTTATGAAAATTTGAACAGTATTGTCTAATCCTTCCGCACTTTGTACCGCTTGACTTCCTACAAAGGGCTGGCCGTCGTGAATGACAATCAGAGCACAATCAACTTCTCATGGCTTTTCAAAAGCCATTGGCTGAAAGAATTCCTTACTTAGTGTTCAAATGTTCAATGTTCACTCGGAAGTCCCTGATTTCTCGGCTGTTTTACCTTAACCAATAAATGAGAAGTCATAATCCGCTTGGTACCCCATATTCATTCACCTGTCCTAATTTGTCACGAACCTGACGTGACAAAAGTAACGCTTTCCCCCAGGTCTCCAATGGGAGGCTCACTATAGACACCTAGCAACCACTGGTCATATAAACTAATCATGCATCACTATTAGCCTTTACTTAGTGCTACAAATTATCAATTATTGAGGAATATTCCTCCTGAAAATGTATCTGAGATAGCTCCAACTTACAGTCAACGATACTTGTCATAACGCTGGGTTTTGCATTGCACGCGGCTGGATTATAATCTGAATATTTTCTGTCTGCTAGACCAATTGATAAGCAGTTATGAAAAACCGTTCATTCTGTTGCACTGTGTCTTGTCCATGTTGTGCTATCAGGCAGGTGACTAGACCCATATTCTTTAATTCCAGCTCGTTTTCTCTCCTAGTATTCCCATAGCCTGGATTGTCAGTCATTCTGGTGATCAGATGATTTTTCTTTTGGCATCCTAGGACTTTCTGAAGAGATCAAGCAAACAGAGTCGTGGAGCTTCGACGCGAAGTTTTCGAGTTCATTTCCTCTCATCGCCCGTCAACTTTCCCACTTGGTAGCCGTCTGTTCGTCCCGGGCTCCTTTCCTGAAAATGATATGCAGTTTCGTTTAGCAAATAAAGGGAATGGAAAAATTGAGGAAAATGGAGAAATATCGCATCAGGAGATGGTAAACGATACAACGACTGGAAATTGTACGTTGATTTTAGCTCTTGTGTTTTTTTGATCAGCTGGAATCTTCTAAGTAACAAAACGCTATGAGATTCTCGCATACCAAAAGGGTTGCTATATATGATGGCCTGAAGCAATCGAGAATATCAAGTACGTTCCGATGAAGTGGAGATACACAAAAAGCCAGGGAAAACGCGTACTATTAACAATATTTCGGACACTACGAATTAGTGAGGAGCGCATTTTGCTCGTTCTATTTCATTATGCATTGTTTATCTCTTCTCATGACTATATGCCTACTGCAATTCCGGTACGACTTGCGAAGTCTTTATCATCAATTTTGCAGTAGACAGCTGGAATGCTTGCCGCCAGGGTACCACACTTGGCCAACCCGGAATTCGCGTGACTGGAGTTTCGCATATTCCGTGCTGACGGCAGATACTGTCCGCTAGTGTACTTGAGTGGATAAAACGAAAACACGGGTTTACGGTGCTTTCTGGCCCAGTCGGCCACTTCAGCGCAAGTGCACACAGCGGTGTGCATGCGTTCGGCAGACGGTAGAAAATCAATCGAGACCGAGAAAAGTTTGAGGTGAATGATGAGTCAAATGACGGAAACCAGATGTTGAGTGAGGAAATGTTTCATCTATCCCGGTAGGGGTAAGCCGCCGACCCATTAATTCTCGTTTTCAAAGTCCGGGTTTATCGTTTCGGATGCCTGCCGATCTGTGATTAACCTTGAACGAGATGCCTGGGGTCACTTACTGTTGTTGAGTGATCGTTGACCTCCATTCGTGGGCCACTGAACGGTCGTGATGAGCACAGTTCAGCCTAGCTTATTTGCCTGACCATCAGCAAAATTGAGGTCATCGTGTGTGACATCCGACCAAGTCTTATATCATTCAGGTATCTCGGGTTCAATTAGGCCCTGGTGACCTAAAGCATGATGACGTAACGCTGACTGAGTTGCGAATTGCCGAATCCGTGTGCCGCAAGCAAGCAAACTCGCCGTTTGTTCATCTTTACGTTGGGGCGAGATTGCGAATTGATGTTTTGCTCCAATTCCAGACGACTCTGACTACATTGGAGCACCCCGAAATTAAGATTAGGCCACGATGGGATACATTTCACTTGCTGGTGAGGCAATCGTTTCCTGTCTTGCTTAATTGATGAATGCGCCAATACGAAAGGGTCGTCTGTAACTTTAGCAAAAGAAAACCCTGCAATTTGTCACCCAAACAAAAATAAACGCAGATTTTGACTTTGCTTGCTTATGGCACGCAGACTGGACGATGAAATCTGCAGCTAATTCGGGGTTGACTCATCCAGTGCCAATTCAAGAAGGTCCAGTTAGGACTAAAGGCTGAGTCATTTGGGGTTTGGTAGTCTCACGCAAAATGACTTTCATTTGACTGCGCAAATGGGCTAGGCTAAGTGTGTTTACCACGAACATTCAGGGATCCATGAATGGACTTTCTCGGGTAAATCGGGGTGTGCACGCCTAGGCATCAATATTTGAACGGATAAAGAGTTTGAGGAGGCATACGAGGACAGCAGCTTTTTATCGACGGTCATGGTTTCGTGCGACTGTTGGATTAGCCAAGCGATAAGCGCACTTGATGACCTGGTTAATCCGATAACATCATCGCTACTATATCCCAACAATAAGTTTTTCTGAGCTCGTGGCTTTGGAATGACATACTTGTTATCCACTGATTTCTGACTGAACTCTGTAACGGGCCAATTTTCTACTGTCTTATTGAATTTGGCTGCGTAAGTGCTGATGCTATGTGATACGCTCACCTTGGTCGCTTCTCACATTGCCCAATTCAGACTGATTCACTTGTGAATCCCATCAAGTTGTACTGGCCCACGTGAATATTACAACTGGGCGAAGTAGCTTTCGGACCTCAGCAAATCTCGTTAGTCTCCAATCCTCATCACCCGGTTCTTGTTCCACGCAGGTTTCACGTGTTTCATTGAACAATATTCGAACAACCCCGTTCTAGATGATTTTTTTTGAGTCAAAGCTTGTAAAACTTATGCAGCGACCAGATCAAGTATTTTTCTAGACTGAATCCATCTGATTGGGAGTATAGTTCGTAAGGTTTAACCATTTTCTTCTCAGTTGCATGTCAAATAACGAATAGCAAAACAATACAAATTCCAAATGGCAAATTTTGGCGATGTTGATTTCGGGGCTACATCTGTGAATGTTGTAATGATTGATAGAGCAAATCTCAAGCGCGACAAGTCCATGTTCGAGAGGAATTCTACTAGACTGTCAACGATTATCGCCGGAGGAAATATATAATGTAGAAGCCAAGTGATGGCGTGGGAAACCAAACTGTTAGAACGATGGGAAGATCAATGGGTAGAGCTAACGACGACTTTCAACGAGGTCAACGAGTTAGGCTTAAAGGCAATGACTGCTTGGTGTTTTAGCAATGGGTGGTGGGTGGTGGAGTTTACAACAAATTCCACGTATCTACTGAATTCAATCTTCTGATTTCAAAACGGTTTGAAGGAATTTTCTTTGTACGTCACAAATATCGATTGAATTTCCTTTGAGCAACAATAATTTAAGCAAAAATTTTCAGCCAAACCAAAGCACCGTTGTTGGGGCATTGTCAATAGGTTATCCAATTCTGGGAACACAGAAATATGTTGAGTGAGTAGCAACTGAATTTAAGAGTCCCAAGTGGACCTTCACGTTGTCCCTGAGAACTCGGATGGGGTAAGTAACAACAAATTACATTATCTGCATGTGCCAGACCAGATAAAATACTATGCACAGCCGGAGAAATCATGAGACCTGCATACAGACAAAATAGTTTAAAATAAGCATTCGTTAGAACGGTAGAGTTACACACTAGCACGAGAGGGGAACGAAGAAACTTGGCGGGGCACGAAAATTTATTTTTTCCAACTGACCAGAGAAAAAGAGTTTGGGTAGAATTAGTCGCGACAGATCTCGCAGACTGCAGAAAACAAACTTGTCTACATACAGGCCATCTTGAAACGTGTACAGACAAACAGAAGAAAAATATTGCAATTCATAAATTGATGGTTCAAGTAGAATGAGCTCGTCACGTAAAACAACCGATCATTGCACGTTTTCTTTTCCCATTCGTTGTGAAGAATATTCGATCGCCAGTAAATCATTTGTTGACATCTCGTTCACACTGGACATTTTGCTTTGGTCCCGATAAACCGGATTCAACCATTCTTGTGTGGATAGTTACTTTTACGCACAATTTATCGTGTACGATCAGGTCAAAGTTGAAAATCTTGAATTAGTCAGCAATAGTGGAGCGTCCGTTTATCCGGTACTGATGCAATCATAGGGGAGCCGCAAATTATACTATGGACTATGCGTGTGAAACCAAACGAGGTCATTGTCGATTCCTTTTTCAGGTTTGAAACTTTGCCTACCTGATACGCGTCGGCAGCTTCCCTAATGCTGATCAGGTGCACGATAACGAACGAACAAACAGGCATTCTGAAGAAAGCGTCCTTGGTTATGCAACTTAAAAATATTTGCTCGAATTTATAACATGGTACATATTACTTTCGAAATATTGAAGTGATACGAACAGTTCGATCTTGTAAGGACTAGAAAATTTTTCTTGCGATTTGTCTACCGAAATTTTGGCTTCACAAGCTGGAGTGTAATCACTTTGTCAGTCTACCTGACTAGAATCGAGGATCACGAACGTGAATTGAATAAGCAGTGTTGTGAAGACGGTCATGCAAAATTCCGGTAATACTAATAGTAATAATACTTGCATTAATAGTGACAATACTGATAAACAGTAATAGTTGAATTTATTGATTTTTGCTTCCTGTACAAACTAATCACTTACACTCATCACTATCTTTTATGGATTTTAATTATACTCAAAAAATCCGGTGTATTGGTCAGTACCGGAGGAAAATTACTTGTATTTTGTTCACCAAATTTAATAACGAATAAAAGGTTTTTTAATCCTTACTGATTTTTCATTTTTTTCGATAATAACGTCCGCGATAGAAGGATAGAGTGGGAGAGACAGACAGACAAGAAACTGCCTAACTTCAATCTCTTTAGAGAATTTGATAATTTGGCGTCATGGATATTACAACGTTGCAAACTGTTTATTCCCCATTCAAAACGGGGATCCATGGCAAATGAGATATTTCGTGACGGCTGGATGCGATTGGGAAACAAAGCTGCTAGTGAAACTGTGATAGTAGACAATACATTGACTATTTGATATTTAAAATACCATGCCGTAGAAACTGATATGAATTGTTTTCAATGTCCGGAACAGGATTTTATTTGGAATACGTGCCTGAAAATTACATTCTAGCAATAACGGGGATGCGAAACACATTTGTAATTTCGACTAGCTCCTAGTTTTGGAGCAAATCCGAGCAAACATCGGTTTGCTAGATTGGACTGTAGGCTGAGAAGTGACAGTTTCATTTTTCTTGTAATTAATTAGCTAGCAAATTCTTCTCTGCTGCTGTTTTCCTGCCGCCTGGCTCATCCGCAAATTAACTTTCCTGAATTTTTATCTCTTCTTTTTTCCTCAGCTAAATACCGCAACTAAACTTTTACATAATCGTTCTTGTCAATTCGGCTGACAAAGAACAAAAATTATTCCGTTATTCGTACTTAGTCTTAGCAATCGGACCATTCTTGCTTTGCGTAAGCAAGCCTATGGAACTCCAGACCCGCTCTGCCTTGCCGCAAAGGCTAACAGGTGAAACAGACACTTTTGCCGTTCAGATATATACTAACCTGGCTGTGTTCTGCCTGTCACTATTCTGAAACAGTTTTCTTCACAGATATATATATATGCACATATGTATATGTACACATGCATATATATATATATATATATATATATATATATATACACGTCTACTCTCCGACGTATCCGATCTGTATGGGTTTTATTCTAGAAAGAATTTCTTCCGTATTGATTTCCCGGTTGGATGACCGTTTGCTAGAATTGGCTTGCGCAATTCGTATACGATCCTTCTCGGATAAATGATTTTCACCTCAGTTATTATTAGTTATGCACAACCACAAACTAATGACCTTATTCACATTTGCTAATAACAGTATCGGAACAACCTAACACAATGATAAAATTAAGGAAGAGCTTCCTGGAATTCATTTTGGACGGACGGGATGGTGCCGGTGCAAATATGATCTAACATTGTGCTGAGAAATACTCTGATCCTTTCTAACGATAGATCATTAGCGGTCCAGGATTAATCGTCCGAAGGGCATGTGTTGATAAATATCAGGTTTTTGAGAAACCCTAAACTCTTTCGTCGAAGTAGGAGCAAAATTGAATGACTTTGGAATAAACGGGTCCGTCGGGTTGTTGTCCGAAGCTAGTGTCCGGATAACAATAAACGTGACTATAAACTAGCGAACTGTAACTTGTACCGAATGGTCGTGACCCCGAAGCGGGCTGATAAAAGTTCGGATATGAAACCAATTGTAACTGTTTAGGTTCTATTATGCCGATAGTGTAATTCCGCATAGGTTGATCTCCAACAGATTAAATGACCTGAAATCTGTCATCTAAGCATAAATGGAGGAAGTCTAATTTGAAACCACTCTTCATATGTACAGAATTGTGCTTGGACCATACGTTGGCGTCGACAAAATGTTCCACATTTTCTCTGTTAAAACGAGTGTAATTTGTAGCATTTTGCACCAACGAGCAGTAAAACGAGCTGAATTCAATAGCGGCTTTGAATCTCCGTTGATTTTGTGACCTAAGGCGCGGAACCCAGTAGGGGCTACCTCAATTTTTGGAGGCCATCTACCCCCATATCCGTGAGTATACCAGTAATCGCTAATCAACCCGTTGAACTACCGGTGGATCACTAAGGCAGCTACATTCGCTCCCGCAACGTAGCTTAGTTGGTCAATCCTAATCTACCTCAATGGCGCCGTTGCTCCTAATAGCTAGCTATGGTTAATTCACTCGCAATTAAAGCTTAAACTTGCCTTATTATTTATCCCCCAACCAAACTTACTCCATTTAAGTGCGGGTGAAACATTTGCCTCACCCTAAGGTGGAATATTACATAATACGTGCCAATGCAATCAGCAGTCCCCTAGTTGTTTCGTTCCTAAAAGTGTTAGTCGATTTTCGCAGTTCTTGCTCCCGCATTGTTCAAACGGCCTCTCCCGGTTCACTTTAGTGATTTCGTAAAAAATCAATTAAAACAGTAGTCCTAAAATCGACGTTTGATTGGCTTCCATCCTGCAGGATTATCGATTGGTTAGTTTCTTGGAATTGAGATCCAGAGTCCTGTAATTCGACTTTTGCTGTCGATGACAACTGTCGAATAAACCCGATCGAATTTGAGGGATATTTTACATGTCGCATTAGTAAATGAACACAGGGAACAAATGTAACTTGTTATTTGCGATTGTTCCTTAATCGTTCTGTCGAGTGAACAGTACACCGTACGTTCAATCTCGGACTCACATTGGCCTTCTTCTCATTCACTTGGATCGCCTTGAGTTGCTAAAAGACTTAGCTGGATAGTTCATTGTAAAAAATCTCACTTGCAGTGAACATGACGACACAGGTGAACATTGTGACTAATTGACAGGTATCAATTGTAGCCTGACTAAATTTTTCTTTGCGCACTTTTTGTTGAGTGATGAACAGTAGTCAAAGTAGTCGACGGTAGATTTGACGAGGTAGTGGAACAGACGTATCAGATACTTTGGCAATCGATAACGAATTGGCGAGAGAAAAAGTTAGAGGTTGCCTGTTACCAAAAAACCTGCTGATCTCAAGATAATCAGAACTTGCTCAAGTCTATCCAGTTGTGTTGCGTACTTGTATCCAAATGGTCAGAAAATTAAATGTAACTATTAAATGCCCTGTTTAATACGTTTCTAGCTTACACAGAATAACGATAGGAAACGGTGAAGTCGAATGAACGCAGTTTGCATCACTGTTAAAGCGGAAATTCGGATTGGACAAGCTGAAAGTGACCTCTGAAAACAACCGTGATGCGGCTGACTTCCTTCCGAACACGGCACATCTAGTCGGTAGAAAACAGACAAAGGAATTTCGTGATTCTGCCGGCATGTTCATGTTTGTGAATATCTGCTCGTGTGTTCTGGTGCATTTATTGTTCGTTGTTTTTGGAAAACGGTTGCTTGTATATGTGTGCACCTGTTTGCAGCAGGGAGTAGGTGTTATTTACTCTGTGGATATCATGAATTATTCATCTGGACGCAGGTGAACGCGCACTAGAATCGCATCTCAAAAACATTACATACCTCGTATTTCGCGTACGTTTGATTTCCGGTACAAGCACACTTTTCTAACCATTCAATCTCCCCATTATATTGCCCTAAAGGTCAGTGAAAATGTGTTTATTCCTATTCGTCCTAAGTGGGTATTTGGCAAATTGGAATAAATCAACGATAGCATCAGTTACAAAACATCCGCATACCTGGGGAGAAAATCCAGTCGAATGAAGTTGCCCGAATGAAATGGAGATTGAAATAATCACACCAGGAACGCATTCCGCTGACAGACACTGGAGGTGCTATCGTTTCAGTCTATCTGAGTTCACATTTTGAGCACATTTGACAGTCTGTCCGGCCAAAAGAGGTGGAGAGAGCAGGAAGCAAAAATTCCCAGTTCGGGTGCGGTGGATATGCACTACAGATGATTCCTACAAAAGATGAGACAGCTACACAGTGCTTCCATGGCTTCTTAATGATGAGTTGAGTGATGATATCACATTATGAATTATTTCATGGAAACATTCAATCTCCTAATACAAACACACAACATATTTGTCAATCAAACTATTCTGTTTATCATTTATTTGGTCCATTCTTCTAACTCAATTTTTTACGCGGTAGTGATAAACCATTTTGTTGGGGTGAACTGAATGAAACTCAATGTTAACAGTCTGACCACGCTGTCTCGCTTTGGTTTTAGAGAGTACGACTTAATCCGTTCTTTTGTATTCGAGAAAATCTGATTAGGAAATCCGGATTTTCTGAATTATTCCATCAAACAATGGAAGCCTCTTATACTAACTTTTGTCCACATAAAATAATGAACAATTTTACCATAGACGAGTCCCCCGCGATTACCCTGTCAGTACATCATCTCTCATGCCGTTTCGAACTGTGCAATATTGGTTTTGTCTCAAGAGGCATTAGAATAAGTGAAAAAACTGTTACAGGTACTCACTAAAATCTCATCTAAATCGTTAAGAGCCTGAATGAATGGTAAGTCCATTTAGAAATCACATGGTGATTCTTCAGAGGATTTTCGTCGATCAAACGGGCCAACCTTCAGAAACTGGAAAAAAGGCCCGAAAATATTGGCCTTTCTTCTCAGTAGTATATTCAAGTGAGATTCTGAGGAGAAACTAAGAAAGGAGTGCACTAGTATAGGGATCCGTGAACAGGATAGTACCGGGTACGCACACATGAAAAGCGGCAATAACCACGAAAACGGTCGTGCGCTTCCGGGCAGTTTTTTTCATCTATCCTTATGCGAAATACACTACTGGAAGAAAAACCAGTATGTCGCAGGTATTTCGCTGGCAAATTTCGTGTTGCAAATTTCTTTGACCGAGATCACACGAGTGTAAAACATCGGCTAAACAACCAAACACGACGAATCGATCGCAGAGTAACTAATTCTTTGTTACCAAAAAATCGGGGTCGGTAATATATCGCGCTGACAATATCTTTGTCTTTCCACGAGGAAACGAGACCACTTTTCCCAAATCAACAATTATGATGAAATAATAATTTGCAGGAAAATAACATTGTGGAATCAACAATTTCTGGATAGCGAGTGCAATTTTTTGCGGAAATCTGGGCAAATAATTCGCAAATTGTACAATTCGGTTTGGGCAGACTAATTTCCCACCACTTTCTGTACGCAAAGGAACATGTGTTTTTGAGTTCACTAGATTCTTTTATCATTTTGTAAAGAACTGTAATTCTTATCCCCTGCAAGAAACGTATACCAAATAAGTAAAAACTTTTATTCCCATGTCAATATTTTTATCCAACAATCCATTGGAATTTTGTCTGTCAATTATCGAAACGCACGGTTCAATATGAGGCTTGTTATTTGGAGAAGAACACATTACTGACTATCAGAGTCAGTCAATTCCGCTTGAATCGGTCTTAAAAATTCCAGTTCGCGTTGAATGCTCACATATTGTTTTTCAGATCATGAATTGTTTTAGCGTGTGCATGAGATCAGTTGTCACCATTGATATCAATCATTGCGTGACGAGTGTTTGATTGGCGTACATTATGATTTCGCAATCTAACTGCTCATGATATCGCTCACGAAGATAAGGCTCCCTTGATGAAGCGAATGGGGAATTGCATAAAAATTTTTTCGTTTCTTTCCGTTTTTTGAAGCCTAAATTCATGTTATCTGGCAATAGGTTGAATGACATGCAAAATCCCCCGTGGTGATTGAATGCATCAGTTTCATCCCAGAATAATACATGTGTGTGTGTGTGGGGGGGGGGGGTCATTTCAACGGGAACGAATTATGACTGGATCCAATTCTCCGTATTGTCTAGTTGTATTTTAACTGCTACAATTCGAATTCAGTGTTCTGCAACTTATTCTATGAGTATGTAGGTCACAGAACTGAAATTCAGTGAATTCATTTCGATGAAGTGAATTATCTAGGTCACCCCACAACGATTCCTATGGCAGTCCTCGTGGACATCCATGTGTAACGATCAAAGTCATTTCGATTGTACCGAAAAAGTGAACAAACACTGCTGCTACTTAATTAAAATTATCCCACGGAACGCGCGCGAACTATCCCATTGTCTGGCTATAACCTACCCTCGTTCGTGTGTGCTGTCCGGCATTAGATAATTAAGGCTTGTATGATTTTCTGCATAATATAGCCAGGTTAATGTGAAAGCCGTTGTTTGGATGTAATTTGCCTCGTTTTTACTCTATTTACAAGTGACGGTACGTTCTGAAAATTGCAATCAAATTCTTCGCACCATAAAATCGTCAATTTTTTTCACTGAAACATCTCCAATTTAAACCATAACCAAGTGGAATTACATCACTTATTCGACAAAATTCACTTGCGAATATCACATTTTACCGGTCGCTTGGCAAACTTCAACAGATCGCTTGAATCTGAATTCATGGAGAATAGCGATCGGCTGTCATTCTGCATGATATCTTTGCCTATCGCCATCACGAAGACTGTAATGTACACTTCATGATAAATTGTTATGACTGTATGGGTTAGCGATGAAGGGAAACCTGTATTACGTTTATTTCACTTTATAACCGTGTGACGACGAAACTCACTTTTGTGATAAAAAAATGTATCTATTAAAATTTGTCAACTATACACTATCCGAAAACCTGTTTGTTGTGGCTATGCAAGCTCTACCACCGTACCTGTGGGATTTCACCCAGTGCATTTGATAAATTTCACCTCAAATTTACAACAACCCCTCACCCAACCGATGCGGACACTCGAAACTCACAATGACGAATATTTTATCGCGTGAGCGTTCATACCACCAGTGCCTAGGAGAATCGAACAACATCCACCGGTTTGGGATTTTCATACACGAGAACACAAACCTGGCATTTTTGGACAGATCTCAGTAATGAAAATCTACAAAAAGGCACGGATGAAACAAACACGTTTTCAAGAAAACACTGGCGATCACAATTTTGGTTTCTCTTTGACCGCCTTTAATTCACTTTATTATTGGAATAACTTAAATCATTTTCCGGAACAGAGCCGCGGCCGACAGAGGGCTGCCAAGTGGAAAATTTGATCAGCAGTGGGCGGATTCGAACCCGCGACATTCACGTTCTGACTCCACGATCTAACTCGCTTGACGACCAACGGTTCTTGAAAATAAGGCAAATACCTATTGAAATTTCACCATATGCAAGAGATGTCATTTCTTAGCACAAAATAACATGGTAGACGTTGATTGCTCCTTGGCAACAGTATTCAGGCTAAGCTGGCGGTTACCTGCCCTAATACACAGGTTCTGAGCGGAAATGGTGAATAACACAGAGTTTTGATCCTCACATCTTCAGATCGCGATGAATATGGACTATCAGCATTAGCTCCGGGAAGTTTTGATCTCTCATGTCGCCGATGAAACAGGAACGTTCTTTGAATGGATTTCTGGATTGCAATCCAAATGTGATTCCACTTGGCCGATTAAGCACAGAACAATAGGTAACCAGGGGATAAAAGCCTATCGTGGTAAATCTTCTATTGTGAGGGCTAGTTAGAGGTAAATCAAATGCTCCGTGACAACGCAGAAAGCGTAAAGTCCCGTTATCGATCGTTGCTCGTGACCTCCGGGTAATTTCAGTTGACATTGATATCGCGTAAGGAATCACTGAAATAGTAGTGATCTAGGGTATGATGCAGCGGCGATCCACTATAGCAAAATACGAACTCTAATTGGAAGCGTTTGTTGCGCTGGGACAATGTCGCGACGATGCAGTGTAGGCGACAACAACTGGGTCGCTGTGATTCTGGCTGCCTGATTGTAATTACAGTGAAGAACCAAGTTACTCCAAACTGTAACACGTGATGGGTATATCGACTCATCGTTGTCGCACAATCGAAACGGTCTACCAAGTCGGGTACCAGGAGAATTCCACTTGGGTGCACACACACTCATACGAAACACTGACTTCGCTTGCTGGTCACATATACAGAGATGTTCACTCCAGCACGATTTGAGTCTTTTAGATAAAAGATGGTCTATGATTTTCCAATTTCTTAAATGCTATTTAAATAAATTCACAGCTAAGTTCATTTTGTTAGTTTGATTGCTTGCCTATTCACTGGGCGGTAGAAACACGTCCTGGGTAGAGTAAAATCGTCCAGGACATATTACATATGTTTTGAAGTATTAATAAAAAACGGCTTTATTTTGTCATCCCTCCACGGGTCACCCCATTGTAAAATATAGCCCAAGATATCAAACACCCTCTTTGGACGATTTAACTGTAGCTTATAAATTACAACAAATAATGTTTATAAAGCCAACATTTGGGGATGCTGGTTGGATGAAACTGTTGATTGTGAAATAATCCCAAGTATGGTTTACACGGGCGCGGGGTTTTGACTTTGGGCATTTACGTTGTCATTTTTATCAACTCTACCCTGTGCCACGGAGAAATCACGTTGAAGTGCACGTTGTCCTAGTGTCAACCCAAAAATTTCTGTGCACTTACATTTGGCCCGTGTGAACCGAGAGTACATGTGATCGGGAATGGTGAACTCGAAAAATAGTCACTCGAATAATTGGAAATTCTTTCCCACTGCACGTCTAAATTTTACAGGCAGAAGTTGGAAACTAAAAACCGTTGACTCCGTTGAATTTTGTCTGAGTTCGATATAGTAAAACAGCAAAATCATTTGTTCACCCTCGACAGAAGTGCGATATTATGTCGGAAATATCAAGATCCTAATTTGTTGCAAATTTCTCGCGGTGATCACGTTGTGGAGCTCTGCGAAGATAGAGTTTTCCCGTGCTGTGGTAAAGTTTCGAGTTGGAGAAAACGTCACAAATGTGAAACTTGGTACTTGCTCTGTTCGTACTGGTCAGCAGTTTGTGGGCCCTTATCAATCACGCATTAGGTTGTGCTGAACATCCCGTTGGTTACGGGAAAAAAGACAGTTAGCTTTGAGTACTTTCGAGAAATAAAACCCACTCGTAGCCTAGCATCTGGACACTGTCCAAAAGGATTCGTTAACCTCTGTCCAATAATTGGAATTGTCACATGATAAGAAAATAAAATTTTATGCACTTTACCGGCAAAATGTAAACTGATCCTCAAAGTATACACCAAAATGCAACAGCAGAAATATTTGTTGTTCATTTTGTGTGGATCAAATTAGTAAAGCAGGCAATCGACCATTGCGTTACCGATTTACTTTCCTTTCTTGGGTTTGTAATATCAAAGTTGACGAAGATTTATTTTCATTAACCCATTGAAGGAAGGAAAACGGTGGTAGATAAGGGTCTTTTTCTCCTGTAGTTTGTAGGAATCGAGGATCTCGTGACAGCTTCAGCACTTCGTATCCGTTTCAGAAACATTTATTATGGAACGTTTATTGGCAGCATTTCAGTTGGTGTTACCGTTTCATTTTGTTACATTATTGTCAAGTTTATTCGTTCCTCTATTCCTGTCCCGTGAGTGTTCACCGCAAAGGTAGACTGCAAGTGGACAACCTTGAAACCGAGAAAATAATTATACCGGATGCGAGAGACTTGTAAAATGGGGCACTTTCTTAGTAATGAAGAACATACATTGAGATTGTTTGTTAAATACTTGCATGTTATAAAATGCACGTTTTGGTAATGCAAAATAGCAATTAATCGATGAAGTTGATCAGACTGAGTGCGATACTTTATACCGTCAGCTTGAATAGACAGCGCGGCAATTTTTGTTGCTTGATGCGTTTGTGGAAAAGCGCTATACCTTTACAAACAACTTTAGTTTCGTCACGTTTGCGAAGTTATCTTCCTACTCGTATGATTTCCACCACAAACTAAAGTGAGCTCTTTGCCGATTACGAAACGTTCAACAGCATAAAGTGAAACAAGAAAATTTCATTTTGAGCGGTGAAGACAACATATTTGGTTTAACCGTCCGCAAATCACAATTTTTCTGGCGCGTATGAAAGTGATTGGAAATTCTAGAGCGAGACGACAACCTATGTCGCACTTGAAGGGATGCCCAGTCCGGTTTTTCTTCAAGACGTGTTCACTGAGTTCTAAATGTGTCAGTTCTTATATAACCGATCATGTCTTCCGACTGAAATACAAGGTATTTAAATATCTGGCGCGTCAATTTTACAAGTTGACAAAATTGGAAGAGATAGCGTAACGCCAAGCAGCGGTTGAAGTTTATTGCTCGTTACCCAGTTGAACGTTCAGACCGCGAATTTTAACGAGTGTAACGTAACAAACAAAACCTTGAGCAAATATGCCTCCAGATCCATTTTACATTGTAGCCCCGTAAGAAAAATTTAGTCAGTTCAAAATTCAAAACAGGAAATTTACTTATTTCCTTATTCATTTTCCATTTCGGTTGCCTGTATCTATCGTTCTTTTCATGGAAATAAATCCGGCTGCATAACGCTTGTATGAATCCTTCTCGTTCCACTAGGGACCAGTTTAAGGAGAAATACAAATACCGGGCAGATTTAGTCGAGAATTGAAAACCAACGAAATCTCAGCAATTCAATGATCTGAGCATAACAACATATGGTTTTGGAGTTGAAAATCAACCGGATAAACATATAATATCTTCTTAATAATGAAACTAAATTAGAAAACAATTAGTACTGTCATTATTCCTTCTGCGCTCACTACCTGTTGGTCTAAGTCATTTCATGGAAGAATGGAATGTTCTACTTTCACTTTGTGAGGTCTGTTGTCAGTCACAAATGGATATGGTAAAAATGTCTCCAATATTGTTGGTAACTAAAAGAAGAGGAAATTTCATTCTCATTTCACAGACATTTGACGGGAAATTTTTCAACAATTGTTTGAACATTGCAGTCACTAGCAAAAAATATTCTGTTTATGCCTTGGAATCGTGCAATTAACTAACCACAGGTGTACAAGAGGCCACTTTTCTCAGCCGCTTACTCCATTAATTATCCACATTAGAACGTTCGGGCAATTCTGTTTCGCCCCATCGAATAAGTGGTAACTCGCACAATTTTACTAGAGGATAAGCAAGAACGGTTGTATGCGGTCGCATTTTCGGCTCACATCGAGCTAGCACGTTGGCAACCTAACGAGGGAAATGCAAGTGACAGACAAGAATGGAATTTCATAAACTTCTAACACGAGAATTATCGCATTTTTGCTGGCTGGGAAATGAACAGCGTACACGTGACCAAAAATGTATATTGTATGAACCCCCCTCCCGAACAGGACATTTAAGGATCTGCGCGTGGCAATAGAACAAAGCCACTCTAAGAAACCTATCTTTTCTGCCATTCCTCGTTATCGTTCAACTTTTCCCGGAAAAGTGTTACGAACGGAGAGTTAAAAATACCAGTCCAAATGAGATTAAAAGTTAATTGTTCCGGAACGTATTGTGAAAACTGTTAGAATGACTTTCATTGATTTGTAAACCACATGAGAACGGCACTCACGTGACTATATGAACGCTGTTTTAAGCTGACTAGTTTCCTAAAAGACAGTATTGGAAAAAGTGATTGAATAGATCAAATATGTATTGGTGGCTAAAACTGGTCACTCGATAGCAACTTTAAGATTGATTGGCGGGACAAGTCGATAAAGTTTTGGCCCCGTTCTCTAACATGGATATTTTTGAAGTAGATTCATTTACGAACTTCTGTAGCATTCAGAACGGCCGGGGTGTTTCGAAATACGTAAGCTTTGTATATTCACCAACAAATATCATTGCTATTTTATGAAGCAATTCAACAGGGAGACATTTGAACAAAGGCTGGATGAAATAGTCGCGAAATAATGACGGACGGGAAATGACAAAACTGAAACATATTTCGAGACGTCATCTCAGAACCAACAGTCTGGTTATATAAAAGGATATCGTTCACAAACATCCATTTACTGACCGAATCAAATAGAACGCAACCTAGCAGTGGAAGAGTTAACAAGCAAAGCTAATGGTGTTTATTCTGTCAATAAGAGTGACCAGTGGAATGGTATGAAGCTTTTTCGTCAAACCGAAGAACAATCAGGCTATATGCTAACATGTTCAGTTCACTCATGACGGTAGACCCGTAAACGTGCTATAGTTCAAATAAGCTCTGATTGTTGAGTTTGGTGCATGGACTGTAATCTGATGTGATTAGCGAGTAACCAGTACACTTAATTCAGGATTAACAAATAGACAATACGGATAAATTCCGTACTGACCAAATGTAGTTGCATAATCATTTCACTTATCGGTAGCAGAGTTGATTGAAAATAGGGCGAGGAAACCCTCAGAGCAAAGGTATTTCGTCTACCCCGATGGGTTTTCATTGGGCCAAAAGATCTGACGTTAGATAGTTTTCGCTTGCTTGGTAGACCAAAGAGGTCATCAGTATTTTGAATGGATTTTTACTCCTGGTTTTTGACTAGTGTCAGTTTGTCGGTAAATTGAATGATGCCATAAATGAACCAGTGGATACAATGTATCCGACTTTCTTTTCAGGTGCATACTACGCCCCCACCAGGTCTGTTGAGGTAGGCACAAAATATTTTGTTATTTGAAGTTTTATTATGTTGGCAATGAAAAAACAATAAAACTGAGGCTGTTTAATCTAATTTCTAATCTTCCCTTACGGCTTAATTAAAAACAGCCAATTTCCTGAGCGGACAACAAACCCTAAAATGCATTCCTCAGGCATGCAAATGCTCATTAATCAATGGACAATAGTGGGCTGTAAAAATTCCTGATCCATGTGACCCGCGAATACGGATGAAGGATACTACATACCTCAACGTCTGTAGGTCTCTTCTAGATTACTTATGTTGAATCCAAAAATTTTATTCGATGTTTCATACGACATCTGGGAGCGAATACGCATTGTTTGTCATTATTGATTAAAACCATGACGAAGAGATTTCCATGTTCCGCGATGTACTTCGTCCCTGTCACAATTGATGGATTGATAATAATACTAGCGGAATCACCACAGCTGTTACTATCAATCTTAAGTCTTCTCTTACCCTTATCCTATTCGTAGTCTTTGTAAAATGTGCGCACTGAAAAGTAGGCCGATACCTTTGAATATTATACGGGGAATTCATCATGGTTCACTGCATTTGCGACGCATTAGTTTTCTATTTCAACGTCGACTTACGTGGCAATAGAGGTACACACGTTCCCCGTTGTTGAAGAACGGGACGAGTAGACATCTCCTCAGTTGATTCGTCCGTAGCCCTCCAACACATAGATGAAAAATTATTCAAAAGCGTATTGTAACAAATGAATATGTATTAGTGATGTGAACTGAAAATTTCCGCCAAATTTTCAAGAAATGGCGGTCAAAGGTTTGGACCAGTAAGCAAAGTATTGCAGTATTTTGGAGATGAATATTCTTACATTTGTTTGCTGTGTGAAGAAAGCAATTTTTGTGACATCGTTAACAAGTAGTACTTCTTGAAACAAGTGGGCACGGTAACTAATCATTACTCTGTTTTTATCTACTTCGCGATGATGTAAAAATCATTCCCGTACAATCATATATACAAGATTAAATCAATTCAAACGGCACTAGATGTATTCTTATGCATAGTGAACTTGTGAGAGTTGACATTTTAGGCTGAGTGGTCTTCATTGACAGTCCGTTTTGAGAATTGTATGACTGACAAAGATTGATTGTAATATTTAGCTAATTAAACCTTGTTCCTGATCAACAATGTCGAGTGAACATAAATTGTCAAGCAAATTTCGGTCTCTTCAATTTGGCCCTAGAGTCTAAGTGAGCACAGTAGCACGCATAACTTTCGCCTAACGGAAAGACGACACGAATGGCAGAAGCTGCGATTCATCTTTCCTTTTGCTGATTCCCTCAGGTATTTCCTCGTTTTGTATTCCTTGACTAACCTCGAGTGTGCTCAGTTGTTTTGGAAACGATGTAATATTTATAACGTAAACGTAATACGCGTGAAAAACCTAACCACATTCCCATTCGTTCCTTCATGTTTGACAATAATAAAGTTCACCAACCTGGCATGCAGCAAATTTCGTCCCCAAGTTGATCTTTTATCATGCACCACAAGGCAAGATAGTATTTCCATGGAGGCTTGAGAGGCCAGACTAATAGGAACAATAAAAAATGAATGAACCTGTGACACTGGCGCCGTTGAACGTAGAAACCACAAGACTCCTGTCTAGGCAGGGATAAGATGGTTCACGTGATCGGTAACTGATTTACTTGAGCCGGCTAGTGCTCCATATTATAATGTGAACATAAAAGTATTCCGGCTTCTCGCAGCTACAAGGCAATAACGTCATTAGCGGAACAGAAAGAACGGACTACAATTACCTCCATATCTTTCTATCTGAGACTAATTCAGTCTATTTGGTAATCAAGAGAAGAGATTTCAGTTTCACCTTTTCAGCAAGAATATGGAATTAAGATGGATTGTTTGAGCGGTAATTTAGAAAAAATTTAACCTTTTCAAAATGACTGTAATAATTACCTATTTACAAACGGATCCTAATTAGAATGGAGTAAACAGAAGTAGCTATACAATATATATATATACATATATATAATATTTCTACTCTTCGTCGGTTAATTAACCTTTCCAGTTACTAGTAGTAGTAGTAGTAGTAGTAATAGTAGTAGTGGTAGTACTAGTAGTAGTAATGGTAGTAGTAGTAGTGGTGGTAGTAGTAGTAGCAGCAGTGGTAGTAGTAGTAGTACTAGTAGTAGTAGTAGTAGGCGAAGGAGTTGCAGAAATTAATTAACCCGTGTTAGTTTTCAAAATAAAAAAATGTACACTGACTTATTATTTGTTTAACCAACTAGCCAAAGTGGCATTCGTGCGTGGCACGTATTTCTTCTGTTTTATGCGAGACCAAATGCCACGAATACCAGTGTCGAGACTAGAAAATATCTACAATGTTACGAGGTTTGCAAAAAAGGATCAACAAACATCATGATCTTATTTACAAATTGTGCAATTTGTTACTTACGAATGTGTTCGTCTAGTGAAGTGTAAGACAAAACAACGTCCATTCGGGATTCGTGGAATAAAAAAACGGTGGTACACCCAGCAGTTGAGCCTTTTGCTAAATGTTGTTAATTGGGCTCAAAAATAAGACTATCAAATTGTTCGCATTTGTGGTTTAGTCTCTATTCCCTCAAGATGCAGATGTTGAACGGGATGGAAATATGATAATCCTGTTCCATTCGACTACGGGCACTCCTAAGTGGAAACAGACCTGGGGGTTTCCGTGCAGTGCAAAGACTTTGGGACTACTGAGCTATCGTGTATACAACAATCCGAACGAACTCAACATATTGGATTTTTGTACTGCCCTCTTCACGTTAGATCAACAAAGCCTGCTGGATGATCGAAACTGGGCTGATTGTTGCATGTATTCCGAATGTTTACTCAACAGTAGTTGCTAGTTTGCCTAGCTTCCTTTCGGCAACTTAACAGTTCAGCGGTAATCTACCGGTTCGATTCTGACCACTGACGTCAACTGTTAGTTAAAAAAATCCCAGTGTAATTTACTTATCCCGTATTTTCATTTTATTCGAGTTTTCCTTTGATTAATGCCCGAAATGGGACGAAGATTGACTTATCGTCCTCTCTCTCCGGCTCTCTACCTATTTGTTTTTCGAGTGACACAAAGTTCGAATAAGGGAACAAGACTGACTGGGAACAAAAATGGAATGAGTTTCAATGATCATCAAGGTTTGGAGGTAGACCAGCACGGTACAGATTGATACCGACTTATTTCATTTTTCATTCGCTCTATTGCGGCCACACCCAAAAGTCGTTAACCGGATGATAAAATGTCCTAGGTTTTTTGAAAATGAAATGTGGAATACGATTTAAAAAGAGATTTTACGTAGTCATGTGCTGAATATTCAAACAGAAAAGAAGTTAAGTGCTAAACGCAGCTCCATCCGGTCGAGAGTGATTTGGCTTCAAGGATCCGTTTGTTCATTTACATACTATGATGACGAGTGCCCAATTGGGCTCGTGCACACCAAATGGGAAATATCGATCGATGAATGAATAAAGCACTCAACTCTGAGCAACTCCACTAGTGGCGTTTTTATGGGAACTGGATTTTGTGATATTTCTGATACCACGTTGACAGTTTGAAGTCCGCAGTTTGGACTTTATGCTCCAACCGCATTTGTCATTTGATATTTCGCATTTGATGATTTATTTTCATTTGACTGGTTTCCAAGATACCTCTCTTACTTTTGCACTTAGTTCAATGGTAAATAAATAGAATGATTTAATTTATTCTCCCGATTCAATACTGCGCTTGTATGCAATACAGTGATATATTCAAAGCAAACATGGAACTGTTGAACAAACGTCCAATTTAACTTCAGTAGTTTAACGTCAGGCAGTTTGGTTCCCCGGGTTATTTTTCCATTCATTTTAAATCGGTCAATAAAACTTAAATGCATATTGTAGGATCGAATTCATAAATAAGAAAATTTAAATTAATTGAAAAATTATTTTTCGGTGACTAGAAATATACTTAGAAATAGAAAACCAAAAAGACTGGTGCGATCGAATGGCCCAAAAATGGCGTGTTATCTTAGGAAGTGAATATGCCCAGTGGAGGATTCCACATGACAGATAAAGAACGGTAACACGCAGTCTAAGAATACAAAACAGTTAGTAAAAGAATCAATCTTTGGGTCATGAGTATGGAAATCGAATATGTTATATATATATATATGTATTATACGTCAGAGTCGAAATAACTGTCCTGTTTTGAGTATCTTGTAACAGACAAAATGGTTTTTGACATCCGATCTCTTTATTAATACAACTGTTGCATCGAATGTGACTCCGATAGAGTTGCATTTCATTCAGACTTTCGGATCCGCACTGGAGAAATACCGCTCGTCAATGATAAAAATTATCGACCGGTACATCGATACCGTCATGTGTTATGCTGAACTACAGACGAATGTCCATTTTTCAGAGATTAAGACGTAAATATATATATATAAGTATATATACAAGTAGTTCACGCATTTTGGTAATTTAGGATTTTGTAAAATATCTCTGAAGTCTCGATTTGCCCTCACCACCGAGAATCAATAATCATCCAGAATTTCGGGATTCAAGATCGGCTAAAGTTTATAAATCCTTGTACCAAGATGTAAAGTCGTTGGCAATCAGTCGTTGAGTCCAGTCGTTTGCACTCAGTCGTTGGACCAAATGAACTGTTCTTCTTGGGCAATCTGCATGCGTACTCACAAGGTTCGCTCATTGAATTGCGTTAGTAATAAATCGACAAAATAAACCATTATCAGAAAAATGTCTGAGGGCTGTCAAATGCGGACGTTTACTGGTGTCAAGAAGATTCGAACTTGCAACCTTCACTTCGAAACACCACGATTTTTGACCGCTTGCCTACCGCGGCCAGGTACATCAGCGAGACAATACCGCTGATTCTCGGAACAAATGTCAAGCTATTTCGAGTAAAAGAATTTGAGTAGTGCAACCCACAATTTTACAAGGTTGAAAACCGCGTGACTAACGAGTTTGTTTCATCTAAAATAAAACAGGTCGGAAGTGGGCCGTTATTTTAAAGTGACTTTTAAAAGTTTACCTCCTAATATTACTTTGTGCAAATATTACAATTTCGTTGGATTTTCGTGCAGTCCGTTAGGTGAGACAAACGTCGTCCAGGAAACTTGAGGTCAAGAAAGACAAAATAATGTTATCCGAAAAAGGTAGAAAATAGGTCCCATTTTGCCAATAAACTACCGGTACGCTCACCCATATTGTGTATGTAACTTACGGGAATGCACATCGCTGACAGCGCTTGGTGTGCATATGCATTTTCTTCGCACAGAATGAAGACCAACCAAGGCGTCAAAAACGGCACTGGCGACCGCCAGTAAAACTGACCAAGCAAGTTGCTGGCAACAGCTAGGCGAAAAGTGGAAGATGAAACATCGTCCACCGGAAGTCCTAATGTAGGTACCAGCTTTCACCAAAACACCACGACTGATGTGATGTATACGGTCAAAGCCGGAACGATCGGTAGTGTGTTACGGAAATTTGTTTATATAATGTGACTAAATTTGTAAAGTTCGTTAAAACTAAGCGCTAGCTACCGTGAAATAAAATTATTTCAAAATCGAAACTGTTGCCTCGAGAAACGATGTGCGATGACATGCAGACCAGATAACAACCCCAGGGGCTGAAGTTTGTTTTCTTTGAATCGCCCGATTACAGATCTGTTTCGAGCAGAAACGCAAAGTTTTTGTGTTAGAAATTTCAAGATTCGATGTCACTGGCCGGCATCTTGTCAATCACATCGGTGAATACGTTGCGTTGAAAACAAAGACTGATTTCAGACATTTATGGCAATCAGTGTTGGTATCCGAGCGACTAGTGCAGGATAATGTGAAATTAGAATGGACATGAATTGTTACGTTTCTCCTAACCGAAAACCATAACATAGATCCACTTTCAATAATCACTCTGTCGCCTGAAGACGCCAAAATCGGGCATCCGAACGTACCCAGAATGTTGGTCCCAGGTTGTACTGTGGTCAGCTTACGTACATTTCGCAGCTCTGTCATGACCAGCAGGAAATGATACAGCCGGGAAAAGAAACAGTGCACCGAACTCGGAGAACGAGAGGAAACCAAAGCGATAATGGAGGGCCTAAAATAACAAAAAAATATTCTGAAACAACGAAACAAGTTTGTGGAAATAGGGAGGAAAATGATAAAGTTTGCTTCAGTTTGGACGAAAATATGTCTCGGACAGTTTACATATTTGAAATTAGTTGGGACTTGTTACCGATTTTCCTAACCTCATCTAGGTAGATTCGGTCTCCGTTCTAGTCGCTTTGTTTAGCATTCGGCTGATCTAATTGCAGTTAAAATGGCTAAGCGCATGCTCCTGGCAAATTTTCCAAGTCCTTCTTCACACAATGAATCGAGGGAGCTTCGCACGCGAGAATGTCGGCTAAAAATATTTTGTCGCATCTTCAATCGTTGTGCGCCCGGTGGATTCGGTTTGAAACGTGTGAAAAATGCGATTCCTAACAATTCCAGCCAGGCGCAATCTCTTTTCGAAGACGATGCACCGCGTACGGACTAGAGGGGTTTGGAAAACAAAATCGTTGTCAATTTAGCGGCCGACCGATTTTTGGGCAATCAAAATAAGTGCATGCGCTCGTCCAATTTGTCATTCTTTTTAGTGCACAAAAATGCGAACCGTGATTAGTGCAACTGGCCACGCATTTCCAATCTCCGATCGTTGATGTAAAAAAACGCTAATTTGAGTACCGTAGAAACAAATTAATCATTTATAGATCAGCGATATAAGGGCAAGAGAACGGGAACAAAATAAATAGGATGAGTGATGTTCATTTCAGTCTTATGTTTGTTTAAACGAACAAACTTGAAGGTTATATCCATTCTGAAATGCTTTGCTTGATATAAAACGGGGTCCACAGGACACTAGGTGAAGCCATGTTCATATGAAAGATACGGTCCTAGGAGAAGGTTCCTTACAGTTGAATGAATGATAAATGCCGCATCGTCCGTTTCGCTGAAATATGACACAAATTGTGATTTATTCAAAACTTTCTCTTGTTAATATTCCTAAGAATATAGCATTTTCCTGGTGTAATGATGTATTAGCAAACAGCACGGATTTATTCCAAGTTTGCTCTTGTGATATTCGTTTGTGAACGGTAAGAAGGCGAGTTAAACGTGGGAGACCTCGGTTGTTTAGGTATCCACGTCAGAACATGGAAAACGAAGTCTTACTTTAGCCTGAAAATTCCATATACGCTTTCAAACAGGTTTTAGGATTTATCCTAGTATAAATTCGCAAATGATGACGAACTCGCTTGTCCAACAGGAGCACATATTTTGTTGTGTATTGTACCCATGTTAGCACAGGCATTCAGAGACTGAAGTTATTTTTTTCTAAATTGAGCTATTTTTGTGTTCACTGGGTCTAATGCTCATGGTCGATGACCGATGGAAAAGTTTTCGTTTTGGAGGTATCCATATTCACATCTTGGTTGACCTTGCGTCTAGGTCATCGAAGTTCGCTGCTTTAAGCTCTTCCCTTGCTATCTTGACGGTGAAACTGACCGAGAAACAGTGAAATCTTTTGGTATGAAAATGTAGAGAATATGGAAATGATTTCAAAATATCGGTCGATTTAAAATTCTTCATTCATATTTTCAAGGTTTTTTAAGCTAAACAGGGCACCGTTTGCACCACACTGAACGAATAATCTTTGGAAAGAGCTTGTTTTTCATTGGGGAAATCAATAAAATACAAAAGTGATAACAAAGTTACTTATAATGATGCCAAACTTTCATGACAGAAATCCTCTTCCCTAATCGTGCCCCAGATTAGCACCAAACTTTCATGTACTAATGTCCAAAATAGGCTTGCATGATGTTTAATAGCTCAAAGTTTCACCAAATATATAGCAATAACTAGTCGCATGTCAGAGAGGGCGAATATAATTACACCGTGCTGACTGCCTCCATCTACGGATCCGTTACTATCGTTCATGAATGAATGGCATGTGATGACCTGAAAAATACCTATAAGGTAGGCATTTTTATAAAGGTAATTCTCTGACAACGTTATCTGACTATCATTCACAAGAATAAAATTTTAAAAAATCCTTACCAACGTATCGAAATAGAATGCACTCCGGAATGGAGGATTTTCGTCGTTGGAGTAACGGAAATCTACCATTCATTCTAAGAAAGTAGCCCATATAAGAAGCGTCACCGTATCGGAAGAAAGCTTCGTGTTTCACTCTACCAGAACTTGGGAAACATTTTTTCCTGAGAAAGATGGTTTTCTTTCAGTCTAACATATTTTGGATAAAAGTGCTTCATGTAAACTAACCCCAAACTGAAACTTGATTGTATCCAAAAACATGTCGTGTCTTGGAGTGCTAATTAGAGGAGGTAAGCAAACAGAGTATAGCGATTTATAAATTCTAGTTTCTTGAAGTGTGAAGTAAAAGTAACTTGTTTTTGGAGTTGCTGGGTGCCAGAAACAAATTACCAGTCCATCGATGAGCATCGTATTTTAGTTGCGGATTCCAAGCAAACCTAGTGCAAAATTCTGGAAAATTAATTACATTTTGTTCTTCCTTAAAAGCACGTGGAGAATCAAGGTTATGGTATACATAAGGTGGCCGAAATGGGATATGATCTAAATTCCCAACAAATTTACCAACTAGAAACTATGCATATGTACAATGTATCCATGACATACAAAATGTCATTCTGGATTAATAAACTAATTCGCCATATGATACCAACATTAAGAAACCAAGAAAGCACCACGCAGCTGTTTCATCTAGCTTGTTAGGAATCATCAGCAGTGCACATCTACCGCGCCCGAACTGGGACATGAACCCGGGAAAAAACGATTTTGAGTCGAACGCTTTAGCCAGTACTGTACCGGGCAGGCTCTGAACGGCTTGTTTGACTTCACCACATGATGTTGCACCTATCCGCCACTGATTTGCATGGCCACGGGCAGCTGGTCCAAAGCAATCGACTCCTACTGGTAAATGACTTCTCTGCAGGTGACCTAAGAACGAAGAAAGCTTTGGACATGACCAGCCGAGCTTGCATTAAGTAGGCCGAGGTTTCTTCAATTATTCTCCGGTGAACTCCTATCATGAATTGAAATACAGTGAAATAAGTAGTCAGAAAGAGTACAAAGATTTTCAAAGTTATGCAAACGGTTTTATATATATATATATCTACAAAGTGAAAAAGTGCTCACATTTTGCTTAGACATTCATTATCCGACCGTTGCAACCGGTTGCTCCATGAAAGCTGCGTACACGTTTCCAAACTCAACCAGTTGGCCAATTAGCTGCCGACACGGTAAACAAGAATTCATTATACTGGGTTATCCAAAACCTTGGAGTACAGTACTATCAAGGTTCGGATATTGGTACTGGCGATTTCTTCGATTTGATAATAATTTTTCAGTTTGTCATTATCACTCACTATTAAAGTTGACGATGAATGAAAAAAGCTATTGAATATCAGTGGACGCAGTACACTGATTTTTTCACTTAAAGGCCGAGTTAGTCATTTGCGTTCACTTTGGAAAAATTGCTGGGCAGTTATCAACAAAATCACTTGATAGCAAACATGATGAAGGTAACGGACTCCAACTCTTACTGACAGAGTCCCAGCAACCTGCGCTATGGTATCTTGGAATAAAAATCAATGGTCGAAATCATTCAATGTTTGTTAGAGTTCTAGTGTTTTTCGTTCCCTTCTAAGACTGTTCTGCACTGATTGCGTGAGATACGAGGCAAACAGACGGTTAGTATCATATATATATATATACGTATGTTTTAAAGCTTGGTAGTGTGTATCGAAAAAAACATAAATTTGGAGTCATTGAGTACAGCGGGAAAAGTTGTCATTGTTTACATTTCGCAATCCTGTTATTAGCCGGAAAAATGTATATAATTTCCAGAGATTGCTGCGGTATCGTTGATGCGCTGTCAAATAAGGGACCGAGTCAGCTTGCCGACACAATTGTATCTAAATGCCACGAAGCCGACTGATCAACCAAGACTAGTCAAGTTTAAGTAAAAGGAAACATCACGCCAAGGTTAGTCTACCAGATTACACCTAGCAGGCGATTTTGAGGGCGTTTTTCTCTTATTTCCTGCTCTTTTTACTTTTGGTCAAATGTCTAATCATATCGGAAGTGATTTCCTCTGAAAAAGAATGTTGCGATTGATTTTCCTTAACATACGAAATGTTTTAGGTTTTGATTTGAACGTGAAGAGTAGATGAGCGCATCCCGGCTTTTCTTCCCAAGGTAATGGCAGAAGAGATAGGAAGTAAAATCCTGTAACACTTGGTTGACAGTGGAGATCAATTTGATCTGGTAGCCTATTTGAAGACTGTCTTAACAACCGCGGGGATTAACACAGAGGAATGCGTAAAAAAGTTCTTTTCGTGACTGGTGAATGCATACGAATTAGGCCATAGAAAGCAAAGCTATGTAAGCCACGAAATCTTGTGTAATCGTAATCATTGCCTTGGCCAGGAAAATGAACGCGATAGTCCCTGGTGCAAATTCAATCTCTACCCAACCATTTTCAGGTTCATTGTATTTTCACACGTGCACCGAAATATCCTCGTTCACACATTCTGGAACATGCATCCGTTCACACCCATTCCTCGGACCATGAAATTACAGTCGGTTGTCAAGCCGCCAAATGTGTTGTACTCATTCGCCCTTTACGAGCGACGGTTACGCATTTTTGTTCATGCGATCCAATGTTGCAAATGCAAACGACTAAAACCATAGACCGAAAAGAGATTTCCTCGTGTTTAGAACAGTTTTCATGATTTGGTGAACATATTTCCAGAATAACAGTCCCTCTAATAGCCAATGGCTTTAAAGGATCTTGGTCACTATTTGTGGTTCAACGTCAGATTCACTGAAACGACTAAATCCGTAAATTTGATCAAGGGTGTATAAAATACAACCTATATCCGAAGACCTATTGGAAATTGTTAGGTAGATGTCATGCAATGACAAACACGATGTCTGTTTGACATTACGCACCGAACCAGTGAGATTCGGGGAAATCAAAACGAGGGGAAGTGTCGTTTAAATAGCAGATACGTGACAGGTGTTGAAGAGCTATAAGCAAGATATCGACTGTCATTTGTGGACCATGTGTAATTGGGTTGTCTTGTGGCTCGTCCGCCGAAACAGGAAGTTTTTAGCTTGCAGCCCAGTATCGTATGCCGCTGCAGACTCAAGAATGAATACCGCTCGGATTAGTCAAGTTTGTTTGCTCCTCCGGTAAGGATAAGTGCTTTCCGTTTTGGAATTGGTTTTTAAGTGAAGTCCGAATAAATACCGACCCAGTATGCCGAATTCAGCGGTTCCTCTCCGATTTCGGCAACCAGTCAGTTGGCATGTTGCATCATTGCCAGGATCATCGTCGCTATTCACTTACTCCAGTGGTGTCATGTTTCCAATAAGTGATACCCACAAGGGCTTTGCTTTTAAGCGCGAGCAAGAAACTAAACTCCCCTTAATTTTGCACAAGTTTAATGGTAAGTATATTTTGCTTCCTACTTCTGGCTTTCTGATATTTGTCCAATGTTCCAGACGGTAACTGAGGACGGTTTTGATTTTCGTTCCTCACGAGATTCAGTGTCCTTTGGGCAGGGATTTCTGATATGGTTCGATCTGTTCAGATGTTAGCGATCACTGATCTTAAGCCATGGTTAGACACTAAGGTGAAAATGTAATGAAAGCTGGCCGGCACTGGATGGTTCTGAAGACCAGCATCGCATGCCACAATCAAAACTGGTCAAGCTGACCGGAAAATTCGGCTGTCATGCGAAAGGTCTTTGCACATCACTTCCAATTTGTCAGCGAGGAAAATGCATATAGGTTATCCTCGGTCTGTATGCATATATGCACGCACTTTATACATATATATACATATGCATATATATGTATGTGTGCAAGCATACAAACCACTCTGGACAACGAGTTGAAAGCCAAAGAAGCATTACGATAGCACAAGTATATAGGCCTCCTTGTCTTAGGACATGTTTGCTCCGCTTAGACATTAGAAAACACGAAGCAAGCAAGCCTGTATTCGGTGCTTCATAACTAACTAAATACGGCTCAATTTATAAGTATTTGGTGATGATCGAAAACGGATACTAATAACAAATAATTGGTATTCGCAAGGGTGTGTCCACATGGTTACTCTGTAATCGGTGTCGTGATAGATAATCTTTATTCATAATTGGCGTGTCCGTGTCATTGGTCATTATTTACGTAACCATATGTTGGACCGATGGTCACGGTAAGTTGAGTGATCCTACGTGTTGTTTCTGGGCTCATAGAGGGCGAGTATTCAGATCGATTGCGATCTCTTCGGCAGTGGACGGGATTTCACTTTTAACATTCATCGTTAGTCTTCCTTTAACAGTGTATACGGGAAGAAAAACGTTACTTGTGTTAATATAATGACCTGATTCTTTATCGCTTCTTTGTTCAACCAGCTCGGATGAAATTCCTTTAGGTGTTCTGACAGTCTTCTTTTGGTTCGATCTACATGACTTCCCTGTAGGTGCAAGGGAATTGGTGAACACAGTAAGGGGTTCAATCCATGGGCAGTTTGTCTTTCGGTTGTAAAAAGGAGAACTGGTCAAGCTCTCAGCTAAGCATGTAGTTCAGCAGCGAGGTGCGTATTTCTGATTGCCACTTGAAGCTGTCTACTCAACTTACCGGCTACAGTGTCGCCTCTAAGATGTATGGAGAGGTATACTGCTTTCTTGTTAATCGTTTGGCGACTGGGTTTCGGTTGATTTTCATACTTTTGTCGATGAAATATTCAGGATGCCCGTGGTGAAGAAATTTTGTCGCATCCTTATTAGTTCATCTTCAGTTGTGTGCATATCACGAGAGCGCTGTGTGTTGAACACTGGGTAAGTTTTCTTTTCTGGTTTGTTGACAAAACACTTTGGTAGTGTACATGTTGCCTATTCATGAAATAGGAATATATCTAACAATGGATTCCATTTGTCAAGTAAATTCTGTCTTCATGAGCTTAGTTGAAGTCCGTCAGAATGTCATCGGGATCTATGATGAAATCGGATAAACGTATTATACCGTCCACGAATAGCCTGTAGAAAGTCGTTTTATGGGTTTGTTTTCAGCCAGGAATTATTTTGAAGTTTTGACATAAAATACCGGCCATCGTTGGACTTACGGGAGAACGCATTGCAATTCCATCATTTTGTCGGTATCTGCATTCATCGGATTGAAAGTGAATGGTCCATAGGCACACGCGGAAGAGCCGTTTCAATTCATCTATTGCCAGCCCAACAAATGCTTGTGACTTTTTTCCTATCAACATACATTGTCTATCATGATACACAGTACAAAGTAAACGAGTAGACACACCCTTCCGAAACCAGTTATTTGCTATTAGCGTCAATTTTTCATATTCATAAATCGTGCTGTGTTAAACCGGTTAGGAAGCACCGAAAACAGACATTTTGCTACCGTATTTTCCAATAAACAGAGACATCGTGTATTAAAGTGGGTTCCAAAATTTATTTGGAGAGTACTTGCATTATTAAGGTATATAGGAGTATCAAAAAATATGATGAATTTATTTGACGATTTCATTAATATGCCATTTTATAGATTTTATTAAGGCCAGGTAAACATGGCTGATCTTATTTATTATAGGAAATTTGTCTGAACATGAAATGCGTCAAATTCACGGAGTATGAACATTACACAAAATTGTTTGTAAGGTTCTCGGGATTCACCCAAGTTTGCTTGTTCCACCGACGGACCTCAGGTCTTCCGGTCAACCTTGCATTGTGGAAGCACCAGCTCATCAGTAGTGCATATTTATAATCGCACCTGGGCCCATTCACAGGGGCGACATGTGTGTGACCATTGCGCCGGGTTGAGCCGAATTATTTGGTTTCATCCTTGTTCAAGTATCCTCCCCGGTGGCATTTGTTTTTAGTCTTGGATAACGTCTCTAATAAGGAGAAGAATTTAATCATTCCGCACTTATACTGTTCTACGTTAGATGGGATTTAACAGCCATCGTGGATGTCGACCTGGACAATTTTCACATGAGAGAAATGCTGATTTACGCTTTTAACAGGTGACAATGTCTCGTCGTGGCCTTGAAACGATGGAGCTACAAATTAGGGGATCTTTTGGTATCACAATGCGGACAGCAATGAACTGAGTAAAAGAACGTTGCTCACCGCATATTTGGTGTTTGGGCATATCCAATTATTTTACTCAGACTAGACTGTGATCTACCTAATAATGAGCAAATTTTACTGTCCACCTGGGTTTTCACACTGCAAAATGATGATATGCAATGAGGTATTTATCTTGAGATTGGCATCGTAAAGCTGCATTTCTTTTCTGTAATTCCGTAATAGATTTTCACCAATATTCCTTGTCCTTACAAAGATAAAAAATATTGAAATATTTCAGTGTCCGATATTGAAATACATCAAGAAGTTAGCCCGGGCACCAATGGACAATTTAAGTTCTTCCATTGTGAAGCGCAAAATGGGAGGCATCGTTTAAACGAAAAAATGAAAAACTCCATGGACGAGGACAAATTGATTCTTGCGGTGACCGGCGAAATCTCGAAAATCCAAGGAAACAAACAAAAGAGAAAAATCCTACATCTCCCATATAGTAATCTAATAAACTTAACTAAGCACGTTATCTTGAGTAGAATCTTTCTCCTGCAGTCTGACTTAAGTTGGATGAAAGAAAGCTCAGTTCCTCAAAACGGTTCATACAAAACCGTACGGTGACCTGAAATGTTCAGTTACCCCAGACATATTTAATCTCATTTTGGTACCATTCAATTGGTTACTTGCGGAGTGGATAGCAAGGGGACACTTCTAAAGCTTATTGGAGTAAAATGGATTTTCGGACGCCACATCGCTGTGACCAGGCAATGACGGATAGCGATGGACTCACTGATCGCTGGTGTTCAGTTGTGCTTTGTATATATTAGTTCGCTCATGAAATATTCGCAAATAAGTCTTTCCTTGTTCACTTAAACGGGCCCAAGTGGGGAGAAACAAATGATGATTAAAATGGTATAAAAACCTCGTTTACATCGTGCTTGCTCGCTATATATCACGGAATTTGAGAAGCTTCACCCGTTACCATCTGCCAATAGAATTATTTCGTTCCTTATGTTGGTACGTATGGCAGAGGAACCTAATCAATATAAGAATGCTGTACGGGTTTCGGCAGGATCTATATGTGTGAATATGGATATATAGGTGTATAATAAGTAGTATATGGACGAATGAACAAAATTTCTGCGGAAGCACACCACCGCTTTTGGGGTTATGCCACTCGTCACGTGTACGTATCCGGTACTCTATTGTCCAAACACCGTTCATACTTTTGTACTCCGAAGTGATACATTTCATCAGAATCTAAGTTTCACCATTAGGAGCATGGTTGCAAGGAGTTTGTTGGAGAGTAAACGAAAAAACCGCAAGAGTAATCGGTTGAAATTTTCTGATCAATTGAACCGAATCAACCTTAGGAACAAAAGCAGTATACGACCGGAATAGAGGTAAATTTTAAGCAGAATCTGGATAAGTGAGCAAAACTTCCGCGAAAACACGAGACCAAAACCGGGACCAAATTTTTACCGGTACTCCCCAGACGTTCTCGTTCCACTCGAACAGCGCTCCAGAGAGATTATTGATTAAATACAGAAAGCCAGCGAGCATCACAACAAAGGATAGTCAGATATTGTCGATTAAAATACTGAGAATCGCGACCTTTCATGCCCTTTCCCTGAAGAAAGGGTGGAAGTCATTTAGGCGCCGCGGCTATCACACTTCGAAGAAGGCTCCTCGGACCAACGCTAATATATTGCGTTCTACTTCCCAGCTGCACCCCTAGCTCTAATGTGGTTTATGATTTAATCAAAGCTATTCAGTGAATCTAACTGGCTACCACAAACAGCTGGTGCAGACAAAGGTAATTTCATTCTCATAGAAGTATTTGGGACTTTGAAGCTGTCAAACAGAAACCACATCTGGGCGCCTCAATCTCCTGCTGACTGAATTTCCTGTTCATTTCAATTCAGCTTTAACATTAAGGCTAATTTCCCCTTAAGGGTTCAGTCCTGCTGAGCTTTCCATATGACGAAATCGTCAAGAGTTGGCATTTAGAACATTGCTGTTGTATTTGATTGGAAACGGCCAATAATAGTAACTGCTGGTCCTTTATCGCAAGACAACCTGAGGTACTATGGTGTGCGTCTTTGAAGACCAACATTTTGACCTAGAATGCTCGGTTTCTAAAGAGCCCGTGCAGTCATTTAAATGAAGTCAAAAGCCTAGATTGATTCTTAGAGAACGATGATATTTGGCTATTCGAAAATTTAATAGTGTTCTATCATCCTTCCATTAGCCAAAATAAAACGACACGCGAATTGCTGTGTGAGGACGTGGGACGATTTGATTCACTTCAATACTCCAACCAAACAGAAGACCGCATGGACTTTCACGCCCGCCACGTTTTTCCATGCTAATACGCCCATTTAGATTTGTTATACGAATACGCGATTATCGGCAAAACGTTTTACGCGGGCTACTTGGTCCACTTAAGTAACTCACGAAGCAGACCATTTGCATCGTCCCTTGGAGAATCCGTTTCATCTGGTTGGAGTTTTTGAAAGAAGCAGACGAAAATAGGGAATCGTAAACACTGACGATTCCATGCGCAATCCCCATGCCTAATTACGGTACAGCATCATGATGAATGCGTGTTTCTAGCTCAACTTCACACCTACTAGGCTGTAACACACCATCGATATTCCGCTCTCAGTCCTCAGTGTGCTTCGGATTCGTCAGACGAGAATATATTCACGATACTCTTTGCATTGCCCTAACCAGGCAGAGGATAGTGCGCGGTCTTCTACCAGCGTTATGCTTAAGGCCACTTTCTCCAGATGACAGATGAGATTAGTGTGCAATGCATCATTCTAAGATCAACCCGGACAGATACGCATTTTCCATGAAAAAAACAGTGTGCGTTTAGTAACGCACTTGTTAGTCAGTCCAAGTTTGAGAACCAAACTTTCGGTAGCATAGCAGTGTTTGGCTTGTGAACAAATACAAATTGGTCAAATTAGTGTTTTCACTTTTTCATCAGAAGTGAAATAATAAATAAGCGAAATACTTAATCTTCGGCGGTGAGAGATCTGCATTTCGGCAGCTTGGATCCCCAGCCTACCATGGATAATCACGAAAGAGTTGCAATCACATTTCGTTCTTGTCGAGAATTGTCATAAAAGTGCAAAGCAAGAACCAAATTTCTCAAAAAACAAAAAGTAGCCTCTTCCGATCGATTTTGTTCATCTGACAGAATAGCGCTCCTCGTATCGACCAAAACGATACAAACTTTACCCGAAGTTTGACACATTTGTTGTAACTAGCCGTCAGGTCATCAGACAATCTATAAATCACATTTCGTTTCTTTATTGATTTGGTCTTTCACTCTTGATCTTGCCAGGTTTGGGGTCTTAGTTTTTTGCATTTTACTAGACACGTGCTGTTTTAGTTGCACTCTTGTATGACACGCATTCATAGAAACTCGTGCACGTGCCTACTGATCTTCATAGATAACAAAAATAAAAGATGAACTTTATTGCCAGGCGTAACAGTTTGCTGAGTACCAACTATGATTGTAATGGCCAAACGATCAATTTTCTTTCGTGAATATTCGACACTGTATAAGCGCAAGTAATTTTCAAATGGGTTTGAACTGCTACCGGGTAAGCCTTGATAGACAAATATGGAATACTAAATAAGGCCGGTCCAATATGCTCTTTGGATGATCTATTTAATTCACAAAATTAGACAGGTTGCATTGTTTACAACATGAAAAGATCGATAATCGATCTACTGGTAGAGCAACAAACGTTTGAAGTTAGTTTGAAACAATAACTGCGTTGAGATATCCTCTAACGGTTTATGTTCGGTTCTCTGAAAAAATAAATGATGAGGCTTTTCCTAAGGGCTTGACGATTGCCGTCTGTACAGCTACTTACATCGCTCAGTATATTATGTTCTACGCTGTTCATTTATTTTTCATTTGTTACATATCAGTGGTTACGAGGTGTTAATATATTTCGTTAAAAGTATCTGGGTCATGTGACACGAATGAACAACGGTCGCTCCATAAGAATCCAAGGATTAATTATCATAAGAATGTCCTGTGGAAAAAGCAACTGCACTGGTTTTGGCCAGTGTGGTGAAGACTTATAGGTCAGTGCTGTTCTCAAATTACAAGAATCACGCCATTTGTAATGGACTCCGTTGATCACACTGATTAATTTGCCCAAACCATCAGTTTTGCCCATTCTACTACCTCGTAAAACTGGCAACTGGAAAATACAGAAAATAAATACACAAATGAAAATATATGTTGCTGACGTAGCAGTCTACTCAAATAAAACTAGTACTAATCAAAACCACTGGTTGTTTTTAATTGTCAGTTAAGTGATTCAGTTTACAATGATTGTTTTTAAATTTTCCGAGTAATGCATTTCACTCCTGAGCCGTGGTGGAGGAAAATAATGCTGTAACTTGGCCAATCCGTGAACTGGAACTTGCCAGGGAGGCAGTCCATTCCACAGTACCATCAAATATCTAGCAGATTTCGAGTGATTTTTAGTCGTCCGTACGATGCGATCACATTTACTCGGGAAAGTACGCGATCGGTCCGTTGGTTGTTCAGCAAGCTAATTTGTTAATACTGGTTGTTGATCAAAAACTTGTGTCCACGTCTTGAATAAATCGGAGTACATTTACTATATCACTTGTTACCAAATCCGTGTATATCATCTGTACCACAAAGACATTTATCTATCCTCCGGAAAAGCTTTACATTTTTATTTCCTGATCGGGTTTCTTTTATTTTTTGGTGAAAAAGACAGACTACTTTCAAATTGTTTCATGAGTGAGCGTTTTCGTTAAATGAGCCGCACTTAGTTGAGAGTTGAGTTTTGAAAAATAAGCGAATCAAAAAAGATTGGTGGTCAAAAACCTGTAGCGTTGGATCTTCGAAAACTAATTAAACTGAACCAATCCTGTTTCATCCATAAACTATTGCTTCATCAACTCAACTTTGAAAAGTGACTGAAACGCATCACACCTCGTTTCATTTAGGATCGATCGAATTCCAGTGACATATTTTCATAACTGATTAGTTCCCTGCGGGATTGGTTTAGTAAACCGCAAATTAGGTCTTCCAGAAATTCTTGTTTTTTATCATCTATCAATCGACGTGAAGTTGCCATGACACTAAAATTAGCAAATGTCAAAACATAAAAAATTGCCCACCAAATGGGTAAGGCCATAACTCGATGGCGTTTAAAGTGATCTTAACTCCATCATTTTGTTCGGAAAATTCGTACAACTATTGGACGCAGATCTGCTTCAGTTTTGTAATTGGAACACTCGTTGGGAACTGGTTTGCCAAATTAATGCTGGTTAGGTTGCGTGGTTCAGTACTCCACACCTAGGAACATTCATGAACCGTACTGTTAGCTTCTTCTCAATCTCTGAACCGAATTGAGCATTTCGGTCCCTTTTTATCTGCGGAGGTACATTCGATTTCTAATTGTGAATTAAACGAAAAAGTATAATTCGGGGAACACTTGACTGAGCGACTACCATTTGTGCAATAAAATAAATCCCAACCTTATTGGTCCAATATCCATCTCATGAACAGTCATAAAACTGATAACAACCCTTACTCTCTCGTTAGAGATGGAAACTGTACCTCGGTTATCGCTTTTTTATACGGACATTTAGCGAAAACATCAATGCCGAGTGCCAAGTTTCCGTTTAGTCTCTGGATCTAACGTATTTTTTATCCATAGGAACACGATATTTGTACTCCGGCTAACGTGCTACTTATGATCACTTGTTTTATATGCATAAGAGGGGAAGGAGCATTGGTTTCGCTTTTATTTTGAAAGCTTTGTGGCTATTTAGTGATCACTGTTGCGGGTTCAGGCAAACTCGTTCGCATAACTGTTAGATCGTTATATTCCCTATTGTCGAGCGAATTCCTGCATCTCAAATTCCACACAATTATTACTTTATTGGGTATCTTATTCATTTAGATATGCATTCAATCGGAACAGGTTGTGTTGTTGCACAGATTCGAGCCCGACCAATCTGGATTTCAAAATCATCAGTTGGACTATATATAGGTTTCTTTTGTCTTTTACTTCCTTTCACAGTGAAATAACAATGTGCATTAATTTTCAAGAAGGGTGCCGTGGCCAACAGAGGGCTGCCAATTGGAGAAGTTAGCCGGCTGTTGGAGAGGTCGAACCCACGACCTTTACGTCCAAACACAGCTTGGACACCGCCGGCCAAGTCGACTTTATAATGAGATCTCCATTGCTCTTTTATGATCGAATAAATCCAACGTTAATACCTTAAACAAACAGCCGTACATATTATTTTGAATTATATTTACGTTTCAGATTTTCACGAGCAAATTTGAATGCGCTCATGTAGAACTGTCAAATTTTTCGTGCCTGTTGTCGTTTGAGATTGGATTGTGTTGGCAAGTAACCAAAAGATAGTATCACTCAGGCTATGGTTTTTATAAACTTACTTCGGTTAAGAAACGTATGATAGCCCTCGTCCGTAGTCGGCAGCGCTAACTGGCCTTTTTCCCCTATCCATTACACTCTACGGCTGGTCGTGCCTATTTCGTTTGGATATCATGCGCAACTTTCGTCCACATAATCGAATTCAATACAGTCTTGCTCCCAACGACCGGACCACCGCCGGTTCTAAATGGTCTGGCCTCTAATTCATCGAGTTGTCTGCTTTCAGAGTGTGCTACTTTCAAACCGATTTTTTCTCGCTTGTCACTTCCCGAGTGGTCCACGTACCACGTATCGCCAACAGAATTTTAATGGCTATCTTCAAATGCGCTGTAGTGCTTGATGACTCATTTCCTCGATCGGCCAGATAGTACTTAAATCGTCCCCTGATAAAGAAAGACGTAACCAGACCAGTTGAAACAAACAGTCGGATACGGTTGGGATGGAATAGGGGTGGACTGATGGTCGTGTCCATCGGCCAGCAAAGTTTTGTCGAATGATCGAATAAATTTTTTGCTGCTCCACATTTGGCATTCTAAAGAAGAATTCACGAAATCTTGGAGACATTAGTTTAGTCGGCTCTGACCAGAATGCGATGTGCACGATAATCGCAATTTCGGATCAGCCTCTAACTGGTTGACTTCCAGCTTCAATGCCCAAACCGCATTGTTTAGGGTCCCGTGAGTAGTATTGGGAATCTGCACAAATTTGAATAACGCTGCGCTGTTTAACAGATGATAGGTATAAGACTAAAAACCGCCGCATAAACGTTGCGAAATCGGTATGGTTTTTATTGTCCATAAACACCTAATTTTTAGGGGTCCTTTTGTACATTTACTAAACACGTTGTGATTCCAACAAAATCGGTACAGTCTCTTTTTGCCCTGGTTTTGTCAGCAGAATCTTTTTGTTATATTTTTGTGCTTTCTACAACCAAAGATTTGTATTCACAAAGTTTGGGTGCCTAATCGAGGAAAATGCTTTCTGTCTGTCGAACAATTTCGGTATCACACGCCGAGTTGGACGTCGATTCTGTCACATTATCGAGAGCGAACGGTACGGATAGGTCAAACCCATCTAGCAACCGGGGCGTGCTGGCACTGTGCTTCCAATGAAACACGGACCCTATCAACCAAATTTTACCATGGTATTTTGTTCACCCGGCACGCTGACTGCCTTCTTGCTTTTCACCCCACCTCACCTCAAATCCGACATGTAAGCCTGTCAGTCTAGGTTATACCAAACAACTAGGTGTCAATGGTCGTTATGGTTCAGCGAAGCTGATCGGACGAGTAGACTCCTATAGACACCCGAAAAATCTTTGGAAAGACGTTTTATTTTTGCACTTGTACGAAAAACGCGAACAAAACAAAAAAGTGATAGAGCAGAATGATCAGGCGGGTCAGCACGGCTTCGGAAAAGATGAGTAAATGAGGCGCGAACAAAGCACGTATCAGCCCTCAGGGGCAATCCACCGAACCGTAACCCGCTGCCACATCGTAACAACAGTTCAATCAGGCAAACACAGTTTGGTCTGATCAACGGCCTAAGGTGATTTTCAAGTATCAAGTTGAATAGGTCGCAAAGACGAAAATCAAATCTCTTCGACAGTTGATCAAAATTGGTCGGTGGAAAAAAATGTGTAACACTGTGAAATTGTAAAGATCGGCTCGCGGTGTTCAGAGTTAATTTTCGGCCAGGAGATTGAAAAAAAATGAAGAACAACCGATTTTCCGTTAAACAATTGAGTTAATAATTTGCGAAAAAACTGCAGGATTACATTGTGACTGAGTGTGGACCTGAGTGGAAAATCACAAATAACTGTTTATTCGAACCAGCAGAAGCAGGAACGCTAAGTAGCAAACACGGGGAAGAAATCAGTCAAAACAAGCAATTCCAGACGGCAGCAACGAGCACAAAAAAAGAGCTGAAAAAATCGAAGATGACACAAAAGCGGAAAAAGTAAAAAAAGAAAACAAAGGCTGGCTAAAAGAGACCACGCACGATGAACGAGCGAGCGGAAAAATGTATCCCGATTCGCTGGATAACATAAAGATCCCATTAATTATTCTGCGATTTGGAAGTCGACAGACAAAATAGGTGAGCTCAGCACGAAAAAATGTAAGTATCATATCGCCTCCTAAAGAAACATTAATCAAAATGCAAAATATATTAGAATGCATGATGGTTCCATTAAGTTCCCCAATCGGGAAAAATTAAACTCGTCCGTGCACAGGAATGTTACGTACAGATTGTTTGGATTAATTTCACGAGCTGATTCGTAAGTACTCACTCGCTAATCGATATTTGCCATAATCTGTTCACGGGAACATGTTCGTTTTGTATGCATCAACTTCTAATGCCTTATGAAAGGGACACTGAAGAGCAACCTTAGCTTAGTTTTTAACGAAATCCGTAAAAACGGCATAACCCTGTACTAACTGTGAGGCTTAGTGACTGTAGTCGAGGGGAATCATTTTCGAGGGCAAGGTTGTTCTTCAATGTCCCTTTCACAATTCTTTGGTCATGATTTCGCGTGACCCGAATGAGTAAACCTGCAGATCACAGCAATTTTCTCTCACACCGGAAACAGATGAATCAAACAAAGTTTTATCTGGTAGAGATCATCAGTTAACTTGGCCTCGTCCAAAGGACGTTAGCCAAACCAACGTCCACGAATGTTTTTGATGCCCCTCGACACCAAATTATTGCAAAAATGGAAACAAACACAAGCCAGTGAAGGGAAACGCTCGGTCCGTGGGCAGGTGACGTAATCAAAGTAGATTTTCTAATCAACACAAAGAAAAACTGACCAAAATATTTGATCGACGATCACCGCTTGTATAAGGCCGTTTATACATGCATTTTGTTATTCTGTTCATTGGATTTCCCAATGATTCATTGCAGAATCTGTGCTTGTGTTTTCGTCATCGAATGGTCACTGAACTTGCATAATTAGCGTGAACCCGCTGATTTCATGTGCGCTGACATCGGAATTTAAAATTCATCCACGAAACCAACAGTAACATAATAAGGCTAGGGCAACTTAACTACCGTCAACACATGGACGATCACTAGCGCCATCGACCTTTATAGATGACTTGACCACCGACCCCTTCGTAACACACGCGGATGCATAACTAGTCAGATAAACAGGTGCGGTTGATGGGTTTGGTGAGAGACAGTACAAAAGTGTCACCTTGTGGAATGCATAATCGACGCGTGGTCCATGACCTGATGGCTATTCTAACTTCATTCCATCCGCTACTTCAAGGACCACTTGATCTAACGGGCACGGTGGTTTCAGTTCATTGGTTATGAATACTAATTGCCTACGTTCCCCGTCACCCCACAGAGAGCATCACAATTGTCATTCGTTTATTCACACTCGTTCGCCTCCCACAGTCCACAGACGTTGCTCAGGAGGTTTCTTCAAGTCGGTGCATGACACGTTCCCCAACCAGGCGGTCGTCAGAACCCATCACCTCCTCCGATAAGGGTGCTCGGAATTCGCTTCCCCCAACCAGTGCATTTGAGGACAACAATGATCGTCAGCGTTTTCCAGTAATTACTTGTTGTCTGAAATTGAATTTATTCATGAAACGAATAATTATGCAGTATCCGTGATTCTCTGAGCTCTGACAAGAAGAGAAGTGCGGTAAACCTGTTTCAATCAGGTTATTAAAATTCATCGATTGTACACCATGACCTAACAACAGCTGGATTTGACTGGTTCTTCCCTCTGCAGCGTAGTGCAGCGTATCAGTATTATCCATGACCGATTTATCTGACATGATTTTCACGTATTTTAAAGGAGTCCTGGTTCTTATTTAATATTTTATCCATGAAAGAAATCGATGTGAATCAGGCATTTCTGGTTAGTGATAAGATGGTCTTTGCTATCATGCATTCGGTAAATTCGTGGAAGACAAACTATAAAGTTCATCAATAGGCAGGACAGCGAGACATAGGATGATGCAGATTTCGAAATTTAGCAGAAAAACAAGTGAGTGTAGCATAATCTAAATTCGGTGCAAGAATTACCACTCGAAGCAGTGAGCAACACACGATTTTTGATTTAAGATATTATTTGGAAACAAATGAATCAAATGAAATTGACGATAAGAGCAGTTTGCATTATGATGGCTCCAAATGCAAGGCCAAATAGTCAAAGTTACCAAGAGGTTACTGGGAGGATGGTGAAACTTGCGTATCAGAAACTGATGCATACAAAACGAGCATGTTCGCGTGAACAGATTATGGCAAATATCGATTAGCAAATGAGTACTTACGAATCAGCTCGTGAAATTAATCCAAACAATCTGTACGTAACATTCCTGTGCACGGACGAGTTTAATTTTTCCCGATTGGGGAACTTAATGGAACCGTCATGCATTCTAATATATTTTGCATTTTGATTAATGTTTCTTTAGGAGGCGATATGATACTTACATTTTTTCGTGCTGAGCTCACCTATTTTGTCTGTCGACTTCGAAATGGCAGATTATTTAGTCGGCACGCATTTTGATGCCTTGATTTCGGTTTGCGTTCTTGTCTTTAACTGTCTCATTTATTGGCGTCTCTTTGAATGGCGAGCATAGTCGTTGGTGACATCGGTTTGTCTGTTCGTAAGACGTCGGGTGAATCACTTGAATGTCGGAATGGACAAATATTTTTTTATCATGAAGTTTTTTTCTATTTTGTGTACTCGTATGTGTTTGGTGTTCTCCTAAATCGCTTCATTTCGCCGATTCCAATGGTACTAAGCCAACGCCTGACTTTGGAGACAGATAGGTCCAAGAATCTCGTCTGCTAATATGTGAGCAACCCGAATTTCGGTGGAATATTAAACAATAGTCACTTCAGATATTCATTTTAAATTTGGGTTCACGGATTTGCGGTGCTAATCTTACGAATCGCTAGTGAATTGACTTCTTTGATCGTTGTTTCGATTGACATTAGTTGTTCTTTTTTGCGTATTGGCCTGCCCCATTCGTTGAATACTTCCGCCAAATGTCCGAGGTGACTTCTTAGCCATTCCCTCTTCATGGCTATCGTAAACTGTCCTTTAGTGTCGGAACCTACTGGATCTTGGAAATCGACGAGAAATAGTTGATATGATCATTTGGATTCGCAAACTTCGTTGGCATTGAAAAACTTATGGGGGACCGATTTCCAGGACGGTCGTTCAGGTACCAGTAATCGTTTTACTTCCGCAGTGGTTTTGTTTTTGTTTTTATATTTTTCCCCTTAAGACCATCCAGGTGACTTTGAAAGAGAAATGATTGCCCCACTCGGTATGGAATAGATTGGGATTTTTGGCTGGGCGACTTGACAGTTATATAGTCGATGCAACAGTGAAAAGTCTTTGACCTCTGCGGGGACAGAACTCAGCACTGACCGCAACTCACAAGTTTGCTCCGCGTGTGTACATGGGTAGGTCGAATGGTGTTTGACAATTTCACTCAAGGATCACTGGCTGTTCGGAACTTCATACCGAACGAGTTGAAAAATCACAGGTTGCCCAGACGACTCGTTTTTCATGATTCGCACTTATGTCACTGCAAGACAATTAATTGGAGAATATTTCTGTGGGATTTGACTAGTCCGATAAAAAATATGGACTAGGAGATGATTGATGGTGTTCCGTGCACAACACCAAGTAGGACGACTGTGCTGTTTAAATTGCGTTCTGATCTAAAGTGCAATTTGGAGTGAAGGGTAGGAAGAGTGGTCACAAATTGTTTTAGTGGACCGCGATGGGCTGTAAAGACGGATCTTGACAACTTTTGTTGTGCTTAAGACACCTAACCTTGTCAAATTAGACCGTCGATACCGAATCCTAGGCAACGTTCAAAAACTTTGCGTGGCATTCACAGTTTGGTTAGTCTGTGCTAGATGTGAAATCGTGGCCATGACCCTCAGTCAGAAACACCAACATACTGACCGCTTGGCTATAGCAGGTTGTCTACATGACTCTTGAAATTATGCAAAATCTTACACGGTGGATCTTTCAAACAAATTTGATTTTTCCATTCTCTGAATTGGGCTAAGCAGACAAGCCATCCCCAGAATAGTTTCCGGAAATTTGCCTTATTTGTTTATTCGGAGTTCCAATGAATAATAATTATTCACCACTCGTCTCCAGCGAGTAACTCATTTCCGCAGACAGATTTATATTTTCCATTTATGGAAGCACATCAGTATAAAGTTTGACTTACCAGAGGTCCACTAAGCAAACACAGTTAAGAAGAAAACTGATAAAAACAATTTTCATTTGAGTAAATTGTAAACTTTTATGTCTCCAATGGTTTTGGTGGCCAGCGAGGCAAGGTAGATTCAAATCGTTTCCTCCACACTATTTTCGTCACTATCGATAAGGTTCCTCACCGTCTTTGGCCAGATTAGAAAAGATGTAGGCCAGGAAGAAGTAGATTTTCACACACTAGTTCTGGTGGTAGACTGACGTTTGTGGTTGTTTGGCTTTTTATCAAGAGTAAATTAGAACTTATCTGCTGCTTCAGCCTTCCAAGTCTTGTTACCATGGCTGCCGGTCTCGGGAAGTAATACATTTTCGTGACCGTGAAGCACGCCTTTCCCAGCATACTCGCGTTTATTGCATGTAATAATTTGCTAACTTGTTTAGTGAACCATGTGCGCATGCATGAATGACTGGAGTTAATGGACTAAACTCGTGAAATTTAGCCTTGAGTGGCTCATTTTACGAATCCTGTCACGATAAGCCGTTACTCCGCTCAGAAACTGATTATTCTCCAATGGACTCCTCAGGAATTACATTAGTTTCCTGTATTAAGCAAAATCGAAGCCAAAAGAAATTACTACTACACGTTTTAGAACATCGAACCCCAGGAAGAATTTACGCTGTAAGTTTCCTGGGCTAAAGTATGGAGCATCGCATCTGACATTGTTTGCTTTTACTGATCGAGTTCGTTTGTTTCTCCCGAGTAGAGCTAATCTACAGTTCAGCAAATCGGCTCCACAGGGACCATTACTCTCAAGCATCCAACAGATTAGATTGGAAAATATTGAGCTGATGACCATGTTTTGAAACACTATTTCCTGAACAGCGTAACAAGTTACCCTGTCTGACGAAATTCGAAGTGGTATTCATTTTTGCAAAAGAGAATCGAATAAAGCAACCATTTTCTGAGTTTAGTCCGGTCAAGTTCCGATGGTTCAAATGCCTTTTCGTTGTAAATGACTTTGTCGGGATCAAAAGAATTCATCTACTCTGTGGTATTTATTTTCCTCTCATGATGAGATTCTGGTATCAGTGGCGGCCGGAACATTGTGGTTATCCGAGAGGCCGGTGAATTTTAGGAATGGCTTCTAAGAGTAAACGGCAGAGCACCTCATCTAATCTGAGTGTCATACTTTATGCATCTTCCTCATGCATCTCACCAAAAGACGGGATTCAGGTTAGCTTGCCAACGCTTAGTTGCCACAGCGGAGGACCGATATCATCGAAATTCACGGTGGTTGTCTTTTTCCTGCCAGGGCTGGTGGAATGTTGTTGAGTCAGAGGTTCCTGTAGGCCAGACTTGGCAACTAGGTTTACCAATTCGGACTGTCGCCTACCACAAAAAACGAATTGCTGCTACATCTGCAATCCTCAGTTCGTCTCTCAAGGCAAAAGCAGCTCGATGTTAGCTTTTGTGGTCAAACAAGAACCAGTGTCTTTATTGGAGTATAGCCATGACTTAGCGCAGACCGGAAAAGTGATATTTACAGTTTAACCTATAGTTTACAAGTGTTCCTACTCAGCGATATGCAGCTTCATTACAAAATTCCATTACCAGAAGTGATTATTATAATGGCTTTAGAGGCCGAAACGGAATAACACTTGCATAAACCTTACTTGCAAAAGACGCACTGAATGTCACGATTTTCCTATGTTCGTAATTCATGGCCCGATATCAAGGCAACAACGTAGGTCTCGTGAGTTACACCAACTGCCAATATCGAATGGCCCTAATCTTAATTCGATCACAAATATTACACCAAAAGGCGCGTACTAATACTTTCATTATTCGGCAAGTAAATACTTGGATGCTTCCATGCTCCAACTACTCACTTTGGAGGCAAAACACTTGAGAGATAATGTCCTCATCAGATCTGTCACCGAAAGAAAAATATACCTGGGCGCAATTCATCTATTAGGTGCTGCTCCACACTCGGCCATCCTATGGGAAATGCTTGGTCGAATTTAACCACTGATTGGCCCGCATGTTCCACACAATAGGGCAATCAAGGCGCATGTGTTTATGATTCAATCGTCTGGTTAAAAGGTACTCCCACGCTGATAATACGGTGCCTACCCACTAAACCCCTTTTCACTAAACGATCACCTGTCGACAGCTTGCATAGTTTAGTCCATTGTACTCGTCCACTGGGCGATCAGTAGCACTGTTATGAAAATACATTTAATCATTTTTTGATTTACTTCGAGGAAGGTTAGCCTACTTTTTCGGAATCGAATTCTCATTGTGATTAGGGTGCAATTCAGAGGTCTATGCACTGAAAGTGAAAAAAAATCACAGGTCAAATCAGTTGTGATCAGTCGTCTGCTAGGACATTATTCTATGGTTATGATGAAAAACGAAAAAGTCATGGCTGAACGCAGATTTTTGCCTATGCAATCTTGCATTTGCAATCATTGGCCATAGGAACTGATGGGACGAGGATGTTTTTGGTCACTTCCGAATGCGTACGTAAAACCGCTGCCTATTTCCATGTGGGCCAACGTTATCACCAACTGTGATCAAGTAGTCGTGTGGATGGGACGCTAAGCTAAATTCCAGGCTTTAGAAGCTGGTGACCGGCGTTCAACGCCTTGGAATTATTGAAAGAGTAAGAGAAGCCGCATCTGTTTTGAGCCAAAATTCTCAAGGCTGTCTGACATCGTTGGAATTGTTTGATATTCGAAAGAAACATTACGAAAGTGGAAAACGAAATTTGGCCGTACAACAAAGGATTTGAACAAAAGTAGTCTAACCGGGTGGACATGGAGACGTAAAGAACTTGGCTCAGACAAATCTACCCGCTGAAGTTTACAGCCTTAAGGAATTCGGAGACCAAAGCCTTTGAACAAAACCTCAGTAGAGGATATACCGAGCAAACCAAACACGAGGTGATTCGTTTTACCCTGACACTCAGTACGACCGAACACTAGCATAGTCACATCTTTCACGTTATGTTGTATTTTAGAAATAATTCTGCATCATGGATAACACTTAGTCATTTTCCCTGGCTGCCATATTATTTTAGAACCAAATACATTGGAGTCAATTTTGCAAACAGTTAGGTATTGATCGGTGTCGCTAAAGCGGTATCATGTTGTCATTTCTCGGTTGTTAATATAACTTGTGCATTTCAGGTCAACCTATGGCTTGTCATAAAACTATATCCTAAATCAGTCGCATGATAAATTTTTCACAACCAATCCAAGTGCCCATCTAGTTGGATAGTGACGAAAAATATTTTTCAGCATCCCCGGTCTCTTTTAATTGACACACTTAAATAGTGCAGTATGCACATTGTGGTATTTGAGTTAAATGTCGGATCTCGAGCTACCACAGGGAATTGGCGTCCATTTTAGACTGGGTTTTGATCGTTTGTTCCAAAGTAACATTGAACAATGACCCTCCAGATTGACGGTCCACGTAAAATTAAAGGGACAGAATCCGCAATTAACGTCTTATCATCGGGACCAACGTGATGAAGAAGCCATTGCCTGGAACGGGTATCCTGAAAGGCAAACAACTGACCTTAAGGTTCTCATTTAATAGGCTAAAAGGAATCATGTCGGTATCAATCTGTGCCTGCATTCTGACATCACACGAACAATGAAGCGTGGGTAAATTTTCATAAATATGGACATTGAGTGATTTAACTACGGGATGCAAAACTGCTGTGCAGATAAACTAGGAAGAGCATCTTAAATCGTTGAAGGCGTGACAATGAAAAGGAAACACGAAAGCACATTCATCATTTGGAGAAAAAATGTACTAATCACCATGTTCAAATATGTGGTCGCGAAATTTCCAATCGGCTTTAACGATGATACCAAACTTATATTTGTATATTTGTATTTATTTTTGTATTTATTTGTATTTATTAAAGGTCAAGGAAAACGACTTTCAAGCGGATTCAACGTACCATGTGTATGGGTAGTCCTGGCTGCTTGGCTGTGACTCATAGAATAGTTATGAAGGGGAAGACCAGTAAATGTAAAAACTGCAATCAAATCAAACGCCACCCGAATGAAAATCGAACAATGCGGATGCTCTTAGTAGTTCTTTGTTGAAATGACCAATTGTGTGAAAAGATACATAAATGAGCAATCGTTAAGTTAATTGCCTATAGCAGTACCTGAAGAAATATACAATTTTTTTTGTTTTGGAATGTCTCAAGTTGTTCAGTTACAAGCGACGCTATGGTTTTTACTTCATTTTTGATAAAACGTTGCTCGTGAATAGATATGTGCCAAATGACGGTGTCGCTCAGAATAAGAGCCCCAAGTTCCAAGGCAAAGGAAAATTGTGACGGAATTGTCACCATTCGGGATAAGCATATACCATACAAAATAAAATACTTGAAAATTACGTTGAGGGCCGATCACCATGCTTAGCTGCAGTCGCTGACCTACGAAAGCTAGGTGTCTTTGAAGAGACAAAACTATGGGAGATGTCCGTTCTGTCGTGAAACCAACCACCCTCGGACCACCGTGACAGTTTTGTACATCCCAGTTGTCAGCACTTGTTTCCGTTTCTCTTCTTGGACTTCTGCTGGTAGTCTTTACTGAAACAAATTAGGCACAAAATGCATGCCAGATAACTAAGCTGCATGACGTTTCCACACAAACGAACGTACTTTGTTTCAGTGTCACCAGAGGTTAACGAAATCCAAACTTGTTCACACATACTGGGAAAATGGAGCACACACTATTTAGAACCCGTCACTTCCTTCCTCACCGTTTCTTGCCTGCCGATTTTGTATGTGCAACGGTCGACATCAAGCACCGCGACTGTCAAGCGTTTAGCTTAAAGGTATCTTTTGTTTCTACTCCTTAATGAGAAAATTAGGACAGGAGAATCGCTCATAAACAAACTGAGTAATGTCCGACAACGTTCACTTTGGGCTATCGCAAGCTTATTTGGAAAGACAAATGTCACTGAGGATAGTTGGTAAAAGGGAGTGAAGATTTCATTTCCAATCTGCCTAAAACGAACCCAAATAACGTCTGCAAACAACGATCATGTTTCATTAGCGTTAACGTCATTTAGACAAGCTAAGAAATACAGAGGAAAGTGAATTTTTGTAGCCAAGGTGACTTAGTTTCAAAGAGCCTTCTGAAGTGACTAGAAAATCGAATGAATTTGGAAAGCGAGAAAATGACAAACAAATTTTCTATGGACGCAGGCGCTGGTTGTTTTACTCACACCAATTTTAGGACCAGTTAGACTGTTACGAAAATGACGATGCCAGAATGAACGATATACTCTACAGAAATTTTGACGGAATTTCTCTGACAGAAAATTCTCACCCGGTAACTGAATGTCTTAATGCTTAGACTGATGCATACGCTAACCAGACAAACGTTAGTCACGGAAAGTGCGATCTAGTTATACGCGCCGTCGGGACGAGTAAGTCAGTTCGTTCTACTCCATGTTGAACTGACTTAGCCCCAAATAAGCGTAGTCATATACTATTTAAGGTTCATTTCTACGGCAATTTATCCTAATTTGGTGACAGCCTACACTCTTTTGTTGTAAACGGAGAATGTGGGGGTCGGACATTTTCGTTACTGTGGGAATCCTTTGTCAAGGTTCGACAGAGTGACGCAAATATCCCAATTTTCACCATGGAGAAGCTTTTCGAGTTGAGATCCTCGACACCCAGGAACAGCCCGGTTACCATAACCAGGTCATGCTCGCTTCGCTGGAACCTACCCGAACCCCTGCAAAATGCTCAAGAAGAAATTAGAACGAAAACGTTTCTGTTCAAATATGTTCCGTTTTGGGGCAAATAAAGAGCAGGTATTTGGAACTTGCTTCTGCCTCCGTGATGAGATAAATAGTATCAGCATTTACCGAATAGTGAAGAAAAATGCCTAGCAATTGATGAGGACAACTAGATGCAGTGACGTAGTTGAGAGGATGGTGATCCAAAACTGAGTTTGATTATTCGTCACCTGTCCTATTGAGTTTTCGAAAATGATCGTCTATTCTCTGCTTTTCAATTCACTCCGGTTTCCCCACTCCGTGTCCGAATTGGATTCGTCGGATGTACGAATTACCGTGCGCAGTGTTTTATAGCTCCGGTGTAGTCAGCACAACCAATCCACTTTATTAGACGTTTTCACTTGAGAGATTAAAATGTATGTAATGTCTGTTTGCATTCCAAAAGACAATGGATGGTGTTTTGATTATGACGGTTACAATTGTTGTCCATCCAACAACAGCAGTCGAAAGCAAACGATAAAGCAGATCAGAGCGAAATAAAAGAATATAAGCCATCGCTTTTTTGTGCCTTCCCATGCAAACCTACTAACTCGGAAGGCGTATTGCAGCCAAAACGTTACATGGTCCGTTATTAGTGGGGCGAGAAATTCGATGTGTGAATAGATCTTTGCGAAAACCGCGGACTTTCACCGTAAAATATCGGGTCACAGGTAGATGCAAAATTGACAATGACGAATGTATCCCATCCACAACCGTTCCTTCGAATTTAACGATCAATGGGACGTGTGAAATCATATGCGTCCTCTTCTGATACATTTGAACAGCAAACGAACACTGGCACCTCAGATGGATAACTTCCCAATTCATGAGCCTCAATGGCTAACCGGAACCCATCAGAGCTGAAAACGAGGCAATTCACCAGGGTTGGAGTTTGTGCGTGGAATAAAGGTTTATTCAATATTTCCCACTCATCAGTGCTTTTCTATTAACTTTACAACAATTATACATTCTTTCAACGGTCAGCAGCAGAAAACACTTCGAAATAATCGGTTTACGCACTCGTAGAACTGCCCTGACCTTGGGTTGATAAACTGTGTTATATTGTATGCAGCATTGAATCAGCATATCATACTTCGGCCTAAACTGGCACATTGAGAAATAGGGTAGGTAGAAGAGAGCAGCGACCTGAGTAACACAAAAACTTGTTCACGAAACTGTAGGACCAGATGTCCAGTTCTCCTAGAATGGAATATTACACTAATAAAAGTTAGGTGACAGTTGTTCAAACTGACCCAGCGGATCACCAAAGGTCATTGAACGGGAAGGAATGAAGCGTTCGGGAAATTTGCACAAATCGTAAACGAGTGTGTATGAGTGAAAAATATGCACCTGCCGCTTTTATTCGATGGTATAATAAAGTGTAGTTAATAGTCTGGTAACTGACTGTGATATGGTGATTCGCGGGGTGTAAGGGTGAAGCGGTTCGTGTGTCGCAATGCCTGTACGAAGGAAGTCGGACACAGGCGTAAAAGTATACTCAACCCAAAGATCGCTAGATGGAGAATGAACACAAGACGGGCATTAGGACGTTGAATCTCCTAGTCAAATTAACAAGAAAGATTGCGCAATATTCTGACTTTAATAATCAAACTGAAATGGACCGAGAAATCAAAAGAACCATTTTCGTATTTCTCCAATGCAAAACCACGATAATGCTTAGACTGATTTGAAAGCTGTTACCGCATCACTTTTGTATCCGTTGTGGGTAAGACTTTCTTAGACTTTATTGTTTATTATTATTATTGCCGGTCCATTAGAACAAGACCGTGGAATGTGTCCCGGGACTTTGTTTCTGACAGCTGCTCACTGTGTGTGCAGAGTAAGGTTAAATAAAGGAAGAGATGAACTGGCACACCACAAAATATATTGGAATATTCGAGGCAGTTCAAGTGTTGACCACTGGTCAGCAAACGGCTTGAGTATTGACACGATTTTTGCATGTGCAGCCGAGAAAATTTTCACGGTGGTTTCAGGTTATTTGGCCTTTTCGAAATTTCAAAAGATTTTCCTCCTCTGTGCAAAAAGATAGTCAGTGATTTTTTATTTTTTGCTAATTCTCGTCAAGGCAGGATAGATCTTTGAGCAAAAAGAATTCCATTATGGCTCACGAATTGTATTCGGCACTTCCCGTGAATATTCCAGCTCGTTTTTGAGTGGCCCACGCAATTGGTTCTCTAAATCACGCAGTTTTGCGGTTGTCATTTGTCGTGCCCATTCAGTCATTGACGGTGAAAATTACACATTTTCTCCGGTGTAACGAAGCAATAAATTAAGTACTAGTGAGTTATTTCGAACGCCTGAGTTGAAAACAATCTTTCCACTACCGGAATCTTAAGCTTCTATGTATGAAATAGATTATTGAAACCAGATAACTTCGCTTTTTACAATGACAAGAAAAGCAAGAAGACGAGATTGACAGAAAATAACATTGAATATAATCCGTTTTAGGTAGAAATAATTGGCAAGTCGTCCGGAATTTCAAAAGGTGCGAAGCTTAACTACCAGTAAGCAGATAAAATAATGAAACTCTGATCTAAATGCGTCCAGGGACCAGACCCACTTGTTGGAAGGTTCACCAGCTCATTGGTTGATAGCCACCAATATGCCGAAATACCCTATTCTAACTAAACTTACTTTGCAAATGGGGAGAGTAGGTTGGCTGTTCCAAATAAAATACATTCAGATGTGAGTGGAGAGTGACTACTGACCAGGGCGTGTTTTCATAACCCGATTTTGGTGGCAATCACCTCGGTTTCCGTCAAATCCGCGGCAAATGGTGAAACGAAAATAGTCAGTAAAGGTTTGAGAGCCACTTATTTGTGCAAACGGATCGTCAATTTATCATTTCGAACAAGAATTCGTCCGGTAAAATATCCCTTGATTAGATAAAACGCCAATCTGTCAAGTTTTCCCCGGGGGATTATTCAGCTATAGGCAGCGCTTAAAATCTGTACGCTTGGTTTTTCGGATTTTAGTAATAAAATTCTTTTGCAAGGAAACCCAATCAGTTATTAGGCGCAGTTTAATCAAACCCGCTCTCTGACCCCATGCTGATGATCAGTCACCGGAGAGAGAAGATGAAACGGTAAGCAGTTTAGCTGACGATACGTGTTTTGCACCGAGTAACATGCTATTACCGATCAAATAACAAGAAGCACATATCGAGTTAATTTGAGAGCAAATTGGAAATAAGATTCTCATTTTCAGCTTCGCCTTTCTATCAGCAAAATAGTTGCTAAGCCGAAACGGTTGAGCTTTCCATTCACAAGCGAAGAGTTGCACACAAATCACTGAAATTTGTGATAAATTGTGTGTTGAATTGCACTCGACAAACAGATTTGTCCCGCGGGAATCGTGCCATTTTGTGTCAGCTTCTAGCGAGTGAAAAATGATCAAGTTAGCCACAATACCAGTAGAAATATTCTCACCGCAGTAAAAGTAAATGGTTGCTATCCCATATTTCGGAACGTTTTTCGCAATTGTTCTGTTACCAGTACAAACATTTTTATGAAAAGTGCTAGTCGTGTAGGAAGACAGGTTGCATCCAGGAAAATTTCATCGAATCCAGTTCGGTAACGTCTCAAAAGTCTTTCGGACTGCAAAATTTTAAAACGACAAAAATCCTAGGAGGTTTGGTAAACAACTGCCAAGTATTATCTATCCCTTTATACATCCATCTATCTACCCATTCATCCGTTTATCTAATTAGGGTAGCTAAAACAGTTAGTTGTCGTCAGAAATGTTCCATTTTTGTGCCCAGAATCAAGTTGGATGGCCAAGAATATTTGAAAAGATGTGCACTGGCAACAAAAAAGAAATTTGCGAAAATGTCAAAATGTGCCCGGTTATTCGGGTCCGACAAGACTGTTTACATTTGGGGCAACGAAATGGAGCTAATAAAACTTTACGGTGTCTAACCAGTAGATTTCGTAATCTGTTGTATTTATTGATGAATCGAGGCTCGTTTTGTTCTGATCTTCAAGAAGCTTGAATAAATCGAAACCATCGATAAATTTGTAGTTTCAGTGACAACTTTGTATCACTCCGTTCAAAATTTGTAGGCCATGTTAAGGAAAACAATGAAGAGCGTTGTCATCAGTAGCATTCAAAAATAAGGTGATTGGTGTTTACGATAGTTTAGTCATTGTTATGAAGAATTGCTACTAAATGTTGCAGTTTCATTTTCCTAACTTTACAATCACCAAAGAACAAAAAATCACAGTACTCTCAAAATGCAATTAACACATTTAATTGGTCGCTTGTATCACGGATTAGACTTGTGCCTGATGAATGAAAACGTTCAACTCTGCGAGAACGGTCCTCGCATTTTAATGCCATACTCACGACAATGCGTCCTGGTTTGATATGTACCTAACCCGAGTGTTTTGTCTTAGAATCAGGACGTCCTGTACTGCTGGCCACCCATGAGTGTGAAATTTTCTCCTACGAGGACTGCACGCAACCGCTGGGAAAGTTATTTCTAGACGGAGAAATTTTTCATCCAATGAACTTTCCTGTTCAACAGATCTTTATCGTTTTTTATCAGAGACCAGTACCCTGTAGAATGATGAATAAATAACAGAAAACGGTCCCGAGTACCTGCTACCTGAGGGCAAGGGTTCGTTTTCAGTATTCAAAATTAGCTTTAAGATAGGAAGTTATAAGCTGGGAAAAATGACAAGGTATAGGACACTCAGCACACTTGAGGCCCATCGTGTTGTGTGAATCACAGTTTATGCGTTTCAATCCTCTCGTAACCATTTCTTCTACTAAGGACTACCAAGTACACGAAGAGGAGTACCGACCTGAATTAAGAATAAACGACAATTTTGCACCGGACAGTTTGGGCAGTAAAATCCCGCGATAAACAACTGTTTTGCTGTTGGAGTGATTTCGTTCCCGCTGTTCGTCAATAACTTTTCTCCAGTAGAAGCGGCCTCCAACGATGAGAACTGTTTTGCCCGCCAATTGACCGTATTGAACAGCAGATCGACTGGGCCTGTTTGTGAGCTAATGGAGTCACCAGATTCCAGTACCTGACCTCTTTCCAGTCCATCCACTGTTTTTGGTGTCACAGAACGGTAATTCTCTAACCAAATTAAAAAAATGTTTTACAAATTAAATTCTTCCAGTGGTGACTATCAGTAAGTGGACAAACCCTGACGACTCACTACTGGTATGCTAACTTAATGTCTTATTAAATTGGTGAATACCCTAATGCTTACGATATATGCATCTGGCAATAGCAGTATTGTTGACGGAGAGTTATTTCATATTTTCTTTATTTACTAAAATTGTGAAAGTGCACAATTTCTACGAGAGAACGACGGGCATTGATAATTTGTCCAATGGGGTTAGAATGGGGAACAAAGTCCACCCGCTAGCGCCATTTCCAGATGCCGGAATGGTAACTGTCTCATGGCATATCAACTGTTAGTACCGTTTTAAAACTGGTTGACAAAAAGTTAAAAAAACCGTAGTTGCTCAAAAGAAAAAATTGAATAGCTGAATCGCTGTTTCGGTACATGCTGCAAGCTTCACTGTTGATCCTCAGTATGTTGTTATTTCTCAGCTGTCCAATGGTACCCAAAATGACTGCTACGATCAATAAGCCTTAACGCAAACCGTCATTTTAGATACACGTGACATTAGCCAATAGTTTGCTCTGAGCCCATAGCTTGCGGTTTCGTAGCAATTGCCTTACAAAACTGTTTTGTAGTCAAAAACGAGGGACAACAGGTTTGGCCATTCCACCGAATAGAGAAAACCTTGAAGACTGCACACATTCAATGAACCAATCGAAATTCTTAACCTATTTTGCCCTGGTTGACTCCGCTTGTATCTGCTAAGAAACATCATTCGAAATAGCTGAAAGTTCTAACACAAAATAGATTTTAATTGTTGTTAATGTTTTTTAAAAGAAAGAAGGAAACGAAATCACTTTCAAAAATCGCTTTGGTAGTCTTCGCAAATCCGTATTCGAATATTGTTCAATGTTGGGCCCCATATGGTTCTATAACAGTCGTACAATAGTATTTACTTTCTGCCAACCACTACTTTCATTGTGCATTCTGTCTCACGTGTATAAAAATGATTCGAGTCCTATTGGCACAAGTTCACATATTTCGTAAGCCTTGTTTCCCAATGCCTTCTTTTCGTGAACTTCCAATCACTTTTCAGAGTACCGTTTAGTTGATGAAAAATGACGTCTCATCGAAGCTGATAGACAATCCCTTCTGGGGAAGTGGTACAGTTCCGTGGTGCTCTTTTTCACAATGACTAGAAGATCATGTCGGTTAGATCGAGAGTTAATCATGAATATATATGTATGTGTATACATTTATATGTATATATATATATACAATTTCTACATTTACATGGCTGTTTTTAATTAAGAACATCGACGGACACATGACGAGTGAATATCGAGATTATCAGGTTACCGGTAAGCGCAATTTGGAAGGCTATCACTTTGAGGAGTCTCTCGGTGCGCACACGGTCGTTCGGCGGCTAGTAGCACGTTTCCTGTCAATTAGAATTTGTGGGATGGTTTTCGTCTCATGACGTGCTGTCTGATCGAGTAAAAAACCGAAATTCGGCATTCCAGATGTTTTGAATGACCATACGGGGAAGCGAGGAGCATTGTGGTATTTATGTGAGTGAATTGCAGAAAATCTGCCCATCAATTTAAAATTAACGAAAGTAAGCTGCTGATGATATTTGTTGCGAATCTCCAGTTGGCCCGTGAAAATAATCCAGGGAACGATTTATTTGGGATGACTTTTCTCGTACCTCCAGTCTGCTTTCAATTAGTTGAAACCGTTGATTACAGCATCATTTTTTGCTAGCTACTAAACTTGCACATAAATAGGCTGTCATGAGTCATCCTTTCTCAACCCACTACCGTGCTCCAATGGGGAGTCGGACTAGGAATGGATGACTGCGTGTGCAACTCGGCAATTCTGACGGTATGTGAACTGTATCTGAATGGTTTATTTGATATCATAACAAGTTCTACACGATCAGCATATCTGCGCTCGGCAACCGGTTGCAATAAAGCATGGAGAGCTTAATGCAACGAACGTTTTAGATGAGGTACCGGTGAAGATACGGTTGTTTCTAAGGGATCATTTGTCAGCCAGTGTGCACCTGTATGAGTACGCTTCTCGTTATATTATCCGAAAAGTTCCACTCATTACTTAGCGAAAATAGGCTTTTCTCACGGGTTCATACCATGTTGTGTTCCATTGCATTAATGCTGTTAACTTTGCGGGGTTTGAAAATTATTGGCTCGAGTCGAACTTCCTGAATCATCGCGCTTGCCGACTTTCGACAATGTTTTAGCGATCGCGGCTCCCTTGTGGAAGTTTTGCACACTAATCCGATTAGTAACGAATCTGAATGCAATAGGCAATGATAATAGTAGACAAGAGTTGAACAAGCCAAATGAAAGTTGAATAGAACAGTGATGAATCCTGACACCGTCCGTCTGCACGTAACTTCAAGCTGGATTAAAGCTTTTTGTCATAGTTTACCAGGCGCTAATCTGCTTTGGAGCAGAGGGTTGCATGGATTAGTTAAAAAGTGAAAACAAATCGTTTTTGGGTGCAGACTGCAATTTCAATACCCAATATCCGTAGATTGCGATGTGGTTAGGAAGCAGGACTTAGCCATCTAGTTTCGGCAACTCCAAATCTTATATATGGCATGAAAATCTTGCATCTGTTCTGTGCTAGATGTGATACCACTGGACTATTAAGTGACTTGATGCTCCCAGTGAACAATGGTTCAGCGGATGAGTTTAGACCGGGCTTGGTCATGCGGCCAACGCCCGTTAGTCTCCAAGACCACAAGAATCAATATACAAAGCGCTTGCCTAGAAAATCGGGAACATTGCCTTTCAATCACAACGACATCACACGTGGGATTCGACACTTAGGTGCTTGGAATGTTTTGCCCACGTCGTTCGATTGTCTCTTCTGCAAATCCTACGAATGTGCATCACTTTCGAACAGATTTATTTCCACCAACACCCTGCAGAATTCGATCTCTGGGCCCATTCTCTTCACTTAACTGGTTTCGATGAAAATATTTCTTGCAATCTGGAGATGTGTGCAGTCGCATGGTTCTTGCATTGAGATATCTAATAAATTTTATTTAACGTCAAAAGATAGAAAACCTGAGAATGGAATGTTCTCGATTCCACGTGGATTTTTCGTGCACCGATAGCCGAACGGACAAACTGCCAAATCCATTTGCCAAAGCTCGGGGGAAACGACATTTCATTGTTTGTTCCCATGTTTGCTGCGAATTTTCCATTCGTAAAGACTGTGAACGTACTCAGCAGTTGACCAACACGGCTTAACGCCCTAAATGGCTCACACTATCAGTCATGGATCCACATTTTTGTCTAACCAATTTGTTTTTGCACTGTAACGTAACAGCCAGACCGCTTCTTGGCAAACTTGTGCTTTTTTGCAGAAACTATTGCCATCTGAAAGCTAGCAATTATGTGCCGGTGTTTTTATGCGATAACACAATTTAAATTTTATTGTCTCCATGTGATTTGCTACTGTTCCACATTACACGCCATATCGATTTTGTGAACCAAAGTTACATCTTTCAAAGTTGCGAGAAAAGACTCTGTGAATCTGAATCTGAATTGGCACCAACCGCGACTAAAAGAATCCGCGATAAAAAATAATCGTTGGAATTTATTTTAGCTGTGATTGTTACCAGTGGCCGAATGCGACAACAAGTTGCCACAGGCAATTACGATTGAATGTGCTAACTAATTAATAACGGGTTATAAACGATCCCGTACTTTTTTTTTGGGCGAAACATAGGCCGGTGGGAAAATCTGCAGGTCGGTTGTTTTGTGTAAGCAATATGCAGGTAACTAACCGCACCGTCGAAAGAATCTTCCTGCCGACTGGGCACCAAAGATCTTGTCTCAGAAGAATGAAAAATCCTAATCGTTTGGTGGCCGGTGCTCAAACCACCGCTTCCGTGGCTTTTGGATGTATTTTTTGAGTCACAATGCTACTAGGCAATCCGTGGAGGGCCGGGGTTCAGTTCAGAAATTGTATGAAATTTTTCCATTGACAAGATAGAAATGGAAAGCATATAGAGTGTTACACCTGGACAAGCTATCGAATGATTTAGAATAAAATGCTCGATTTTATGCACCCTATGGAGGCCAGGATATTTCGGGGACTGTTGTTAGTAGGAATAGAAAAAAAAGCAAATAACGAAGTCATTCCAAAATAGATATTACAATTTTTAACCTATTATTTTTGCATAATAAAAAATGCCCAGTTTACTTATGTCGCGAGACTTACTGTTGATCACATGTTAATGATATTGTCCCCTATCGTGGTGAATTGACGCTACAAGGTGAAATGTAATTCTTCCTACTAGGCTATGAAACGGGATATTTTTCAAGGATGATTTGCCCCGTAATGCCTTCTCTGTGAATGAAAAATCGCGGTAGGGAAAACGCTGGCCATCAACGGTGCTATTGATATTTGAGGAATTCAGTGCACACGATTATCCCTTGACGCGTCTTTTTCTTTGCAGTTCAAACCTCGTTTGGTTCCCGTTCACCAAGGGATTACTGATTTGTCAAACCTTATGGATAGTTGGGTATCTTTTCGTTTGCAATAAACAGTTGCATGTCAGATATATGCCTTGTGTTCCTTCACGCAGGTCGATACCGTACCAATTGAACTCGGTGTATGAATAGCAGCTAAGATGCCCTTGAATAACGAAAAAATCGATTGTTCTGTCCAGTAGGAACAAAAATAAGATTTATTTACCAAGTTCTTCGGTTAATTTTCGCAGCGAATCTCTGACACAATCACTGGAAACTTTTCACGACAGGGATTTTCACCAATTTCTAGATCATTTTGACATTCGAAATACCATGTTTGATTGCTGGCCATTCGAACTGCACATTACAGACGAATATCCGGTAAACCGTTTACTCATGAAGCATCAGGCTGAACGTCTTCTCTCATTAGGGTGTATCATTTGTGAGTTTCCATCATCATCCCCACAGTATGAACTCGATCTTCTGTCTGGAACACGTATGATATTACTGGGCAATCAGCTGTTATCCACGCCGATCAGAATTACGGAGTCACGTTTGCTTAGATTCATCATTCGGTGACAGGAAATCTGCAGGAGTGATACATGTCCTCCCTATCGATGGTATCTAAACAGACATACGAAGGAAAAATAAGCATTTGTAAAACCATGTTTGTCAAATCTTTTAGAACGAAACTTTGTCATTACTCGGTCATGACCATGAATTTTGGGTGATGCATTCTAGATGGACGACTGGAAACTTCGACTCTGGAAGTCAGATTAAGAGTGACGCAGCTGTGGATGTCCTGATGTGTGGTACATTGAGTGGTTAACCAGTGGTCAACAAGTGAACTTACGCAGCTCCTTGCGGTCCGACGATAGAGCACACGCAGCAAAAATGTGTGCGCTCCTTTCACGAGTCAGTTTGAGTTTCGCCCAGGTGAGGAAATTTCACAATTTGCCAAGTAGGCCAAAATCGAACTTGGAACAGTTCACTACTCAGGTGGAGAGCAACTGAAGTGTTGACTAAAAACTAGGCAAGACATCGTGAACTTATTGTTTCCTAGATTAGTTGGATACAGTGCGAAACTGTTATGTATGCACACAAATGGTAACAGTAACCGACATCAAAAACAAATTCAAATATGTATCCTTTTCGGTCATTCTATCTTTTTTTCCACAGTGTATAGACCGGCAAAATCAGCGAGCATTTTAAGCTTTACAATACTCTTGCAAAATGTTAGATGTCTGGGGACTGTCATTTTGGCCTAGTCCGACGTACGCATGCATAAAACTGTATCCATATTACTAACGGAAATTTAATGTCTCTCATGTTGGCGGAGACGTGTGTTTCGGTTCATTTATCCCAAGGGAGACTTATCTGTCAAACTCGGCATTGGTCTTCACCGTCCAATGACTCAGCGTGTAAAAGGCCGATAAAGAAAAATTGGTCGAATCCGAGACCTATGGCCCGTCCATCTTGTGAACAACGACTCATTCTTTACCGAAAACGAACGATGCAGTCTCTCATCTATCTTTCAGTCCGCCTGAATTAAAACATTTCTTGTCGTGCACCGCACTAAAGGGGACATATTATCCCAAACGGACAGTAGAAATGAAACAACTCAGGACCCCAGTATGACTAGTTAGAACACAGATAATATTGGTCACACATCCCACCCTAGTATATCGACAATGCACCTGCATGACCCTGCAACCGTGTCTCGTTTGCACACCTGGTCTCACCCTTTTGTTCTTCTCCAAACTCCCACCCCCCACCTCGGGGCCCGGAATGTGAACAAGAAGCGTACGAAACAGGTCGTATTTTGTATTCTATTACCCTATCTGTTTTGCTGTCGGACGCACGCAGATGCCCACTTTACTGGAATAACAAAGCGCTCCGATTTTTGTACACCGTTGAAATTTTCATTAGACAGACAAAAAGGTGTTTTATTTTAATTTAAGACTTTTGCAATTTTTTTTTCACTTTCCGTAAATTCTCTTTTGTTCGGCTAATCTCTTGGCCTTTACCATGCCTACTATCCCCGGGAAAAAAGATTGCCATCTAGCCGTGCGTTAGGGCTAGGGTATGAGTAGGCCCGAGATGATTTGTTCCTGTCCAGCACGTAATGAGTAATGCCTCGGACGGGACATCATCAAAACAAGAATGAAGTTGCGAGCCATTCTTCGTGATATGTAAATAATTATATTTGTTTTTGTTTATCTCACATAAGAAATACCTGGCATGACCAGAATTATTTGTTCATTTAGTTCAAATAAAACTGAGGACACCAAATTCCAGCAGTCAGAACTACCGTTTATCGATTTCAAGTTTTTGTCATTCTAGATGAGAACATCTCATGGAGATAGTTGCCAATACTGGGTGATGATAGATATATTATAATTCCTAAATTCATATAAATTGATCCCGTCATACGATGTGCTTATTTGAAGTGAAGCCTTCAAATAGTAGTCGACGGCTTCGGTTATGTTAAATAGGCAACCTTTTTCAAATTAGAAGCCCCAAAAGGCAATTTATCACATAAGTAATTAGGTGAACACAGTGATGATCAATAATTACCGTGTCGTTGCATTCATCGGAGAGTAGATCTAGTGATTCGATCAAGCAATTCAGTGTTGTTAATCTGTATTCAAGGAGACTAGGAAGAAAATGAATCAAGCTGTTCGTCCTTGGACGGCAATCAAAAAGTTCGATAATCTCCCAGTCAGCTGAATGAAACACATTGGCCTCATAGATCACGTCTCGCAAACTGTGGTTAGCCGACAAAACAAAGCTTATCCACCGGCTGACGAAATTAAGTCGCTTCATAATATCCCGTTCTAACTTTGTGCTAATAAGGGGATTGATTAAAAGTCCACGCTTCTCTGCAAGTATCCTATACGGTCAAGTTTGTCGTCTATACCAAATGCATCCGTGCGGAAAACAAGACATGTGCACGGAAGTGTACAAATTTAAGTTCTCGTTCAGCGTCGTTCATCATGCGGTACCTACTGGATGCAAACCTACTCTGACGAATATTTCTTCCAGTCGGCATACATGTCTTTATGAGACAGCTGAAAAATACACAGGTCAATTTGCCCGCATCTAGTCTTTTCTAAGATCGTTTTTGTATGAGGGTCATTTGTAAACAGATATTGTATTGTACTTCAGCAGTGGGTAGTTTCTGTCAAAATAGGCCATAACTGAAATTTTGTCAAGAGGTATCTAGAGAATCAACAAAATGTTGTTAGTGTATCTGATGAATTTCAAAGTTCCGGGCAAGCTCTTATCTCGTTCGTCAAATACCGGCCGAGCTGAGGCCCCAACGGATTTATACAGGTCGATACACAAGAGGAGATGAGACGGTACGCGGAGTGAGCGGACAAGCGGAACACCTTTTTCAGACATGTTGGTGCGTGGAGAGTGAATGCTGTCAAATAGGATTTTACCCGCTAATTACAAAGAGGCCTCGACCTGCCCATCGCCCAGATTACCAAGATCACCTAAACACGCAATTCGAGAAATCCGGTCAATCACTCTGAAACCACGTCTCAACAGCCCAGTGCGAGGTTCCGGCAGAACCCCGGAGTATCAGAGCATGGCATCAGGTGGGGAAAAGGTTAAAGTGTGGTTGGATAAAATAATTGTTTTCCCGACGGTTTTGAATATTGGTGTATCTTGCAGCTCATGTTGACAATTTAAAGATTTCGTAAGCTCTCAGTTTGGCGTTTAGATCGGACACATTTCATCACCAACCTAGGTGACATGATCGATCGTTACTGAGCCGTAGTAGCAAAAATGATACACTTTCCAATATTGAAGGAGAGATATTGTTGCCTGTTGTCGACAGCTGACTAGTATGCACACCACTGAGTATTGCTCTTAAGTAATAAACCTGTTTAGTCCACAATATCGTTTATGTCTATTGATATTCCTGTTTTCCTGTTTGGGAAGGAAACACAGGACAACATAGAGTAAAAATAAACCGGGTACATTTATCGGGGTGGCGTTAAGATCGGTTGATGTGGCATATATGATGACTTAAGGAATACAGTATTTCAAGTTTCGAGTTCTGATCGATTGGGAGTTGGAAACAACAGAAGCAATGTGGTCAACAGATCGATCGTAAATATAACACCGATGTAGAATTTGAACAGAAAAGATAGAACAAAACCTTGTACCAGAGTGAAACCAACGAGGGATGCAGATGTACATTTTCCCAGTCTAATACTATGGAAATTGGACGAATTATTTAGTGAGCTGTTCAAGAGCAACACATAATTCCACTTTCCTAAGTTAAGGAAGGAACGTCAAACAGATAAAGGCTATTGAATGTTTAAGAACAATACAACGCGCGTATTTTGATGCTAGTAAGGTGGCTTACATCAAAGTAACTGCAAAAAAGTTCACGCCTTGCATTACCCCGTAATTGCTTTGCACGTATTCTAAAATCGTGTCTTTGTTTCACGTGTTTTGACAAGCTACCACTGGTCTGCAAAATGTGAGGCTACGCACAGCTCATTTTTCGTCGTGCACCACTCCAGTGCATTGTGTTCTCCCAAAATGAATCATTTTTCTAAATCCATGTGAACCAGATTAAAGTTTGCCAATCGAAGGTCAGTTGTGGATACATTTGACATGCCGTGAAGCACTGTGTCATGATTTCGAATTAATATGATAGGCGATATAGTGTACTCCGAGTATTCTTGTAGGTCATGTGAAAAAACTGTCCGAAATCATGACAGATTCCGGAAGAGTTTGTCAAATTAATCGATCTATCAGTGTAAAATCGGGTGAAATGGAAACCCTGGGCCTGAATTTCAAACTTTGCCTTTAACGATGGGGATAATCCTTGCCAGACGACACCAGCCACGAGAAGACTTTGTTTTTATTATTGATTATTTGTAGGCGAAAGTGTTAGAAATTGATGCGGTTGGCTAAACCGAGAGCAGCTGAGATGTGAGAACAATACGTATCCCTGCATTTCGTTTGAGGCAATCGGTTCAAATGAACGAAGGACAATTGAACCGTACAAGGACGAGTAATGCAGCAATGTATTTTATGCGAGATGGTTGCAGGTAACTGCTTTGGCCGACCTACACTTGTCATCACGGATCCCCAAGAACCGTTTAGTTCAAGTGGATCACATATATCACTTCAGATTTGATAGACAATCATGGTTGTTTCATTTGATTTGTATTCAAAAATCTACAAGCAAGTTCCTGTTACTGAGGAATTCGTTTCAGAAACTGCGCAATTATGTTTTTATTGCACAGTAAGAAATCGATTTCAGGACATCACACCAGACACGGTATGGAATGTTAACAAGGCACGCCACACTAGTTAATCAAGGTTCAGCAGTAGAAAAGTGGTTAGTGAATGCTTAGAAAGTTTCTCTTAGAAGAGCAACACATCCGGAAGAAAGGTTTTGCTTGAAAAACATCATGTGCTTGGGCCCATTTTGGATGACTTTGTCCAGTATGTAGGTCGCTGTAAGGTTTGCGGCGCATCATGTTGTGATGACCGATGCATAAAAGGCAAAGTTTCTGAAAAAAATGAATAGAGAATTTTGGTGATAGCTGGAACAGTGCCAATGAGTTTGCAACAGAACCGGGGTTGCCACTGGTCGCGGATTAAATTATTCACTTTAGGGGTGTCAATGTGTCGCCTGAAACTGTAAGAGACGCATAAGACATTTGAGCGATGGAGCACACCTATCCACGGTCAAGCGGATAAGGTCGTGGCGTTTGGACGTGATGGTCGCGAGTTCGAATCCTCTCACGGCCGGTCGACTTCTCCACTTGGCAGTCCTCTGTTGGTCTCGACCTTCTGCATCAAAAATGATGTGCACTGCTGCTTCATTACTAAAAAGAAGCTAATATGAAATAATAAACAAAACAAGACGTTATAAGATTCATGAGAATGAGAAAAGTATTAGTGGTTTGTCACATCACTTGGAGTTTACATAAACAACATAAGCTTGTAGCTTCCTAAGGCCAGGTTCTTTAGCTTGTCTGCGGCAGACGAAATCGCGTAAATAAACAGTCGGATCATCAGCGGTCCAGTCGAGTCTTAATTCGTGATTAAGAAATTTCATTAAGAATAAATCAACGAGATGATTTATTGAGCCTCCCAAACAAACAACAAACAATGTACACGCAAACAATGAATTTAGCGGTTGTATGCTAGGGGTGAGTATACCTCGTGACAGCGGAACGCATTCCACGATGATGGCATTTGTAGGACTGACCGCAGGCCCGGAACAACCTATCGGTTGTGAGTTTTCCGGTGGCAAACTCCCCTGGACACAAATGCTTCTGAGCTTCAATATTCAGATAGACCAACAAATTTCAGGCTGTGTCGGAGATGATAATTTATGCATATGGGCCATTCAGGAGTCGCGCGTTCCAGTATGACCGGTTGTCTAGTTAATTCAGTGCAAGTGTGGTAATTACGCATAGAGATATGATATATTTTCAGCTGCCATCAGACAATTTTGACGAATACTAGGGGGCGAATATCGAAGAACACCATGACGCATTTTGATAAAAGGTATGATAAACAATAATGTAATAGGATAAAAATGTCATCGCAATGCATATGAAGGTGAGCTCAAAGACTACTTATTACTAGTCCACGATCTATGCACTCTCGAACAAGGTACGGAGTAAAACTATAGAGGTAGGTCATGATAGGAATTACAGTGTGAAATAGTGTTAAAAGGGGAAGAAAAACCGTGGGGAAGGCCACGTGATGACAGTGGATAGGATTGGAAGGTGCACTGCCTAAGGGTCTACCAAAGATATCAAAATGTTAAATGAATGAATAGAAAAACACTCATTCCTTGGTTCTCGCTTAATCAACTTGTCCTAAGGACCTATCTAGAAAGTCCAATTCAGAAGGGCTGTTATTAATTTATTACCCAATAATAAATGGCTGAGGCCTATCCTAGAAACTTACTCGGTCCCATCCAAATGCTGATGCAATTCGTATCGTGCGCAAAAACCTCGCCGTGATTGCATTTTGGGACTTATTCCCCGTTACCAGTAAAGAAGGGGCAGTTGCCGACTGTGTGGTGAATGTGTCATGATTTTTCTTCTAATAACCATGAAAAGAATTCAATGAACTCTAATTGCGACTGGCAAAATCTGCGCTTTCATCTTCTTCTGGGGATGTCCACTTATTTGAGGATAATCTAAAGTCAAGCCAGCAATTTACTAATTATATGTGTCCGTTCGTTCACATGGGAACAGCCGACTGGTAGTTGTATCATCTTTTAATTTGAGTCAAGCGATGCTACGAACGGAATGAAAAGCCAGAAGATTGTACCATGTAGTTTCCATGGTAAATATGCGGCCAGCTTGGAGAATACTCATGATTTGGCAATCACAATAAAAGTGTTCGAATTTCTAACTCACGTGGTCCGTTTTCTGCATAGGTTCTGATTAATTCTCCACTATCCGCAACCTTTGATTAAACTCAAAAAGCGCAATCCACGCGGTTCACATTGTAAGAATTTGTGCTCAGCCATTAGCAAAATCCAGTTGACAAGCAAGAATAAGCTTACACTTCCGTCCGGAATCAAGTGGACGATAAACGATTCGGATTCAGGTATATTATTTACCGAATCCCAAGGTTAGAGTGATCGTCGTGATGAACGCAAGTTTACAAATTGTCTGAAATTCACTAGCAAGAGTAACAGGAAGACGAAGATGCTTAAAGAGCTATGGGATCCAAACAACCTACAGGTTGCAATCCAATGACGTTAGAAAATATGTATACGTACTCAGTGATTCTGACTGATGAGTAACGCACGTAAGGGCCGGTCCAGTGTCCTTTGATCACTTATGCTTGATTATGGCAAAAGCGATCCGAGTTAGCCCGCAGAAGACCTATAAATCAATCAATCAGTCTGTCTACATGTCCATTTATCTATCTAAATATCTATCTATCTAACTGTCTATATATCTGTCTATTTACATATCTATCCGTTTATTTAGTTATTCGATTCTTCGGACTTCAAGGCAGACTGTCCACCCATGGCCACTGGCACTTCACTTCAATTCAATAAACAAACTTTACCTTTCGAAACTAGTGGTCGAAAGGAGGATCATAGTGACCCCTTGAAATGGTCGTGATTGCTGATCATATTGGATTCCGTAGCTTTGATTTTTCAACCTGCTGGGATCCGCTCAAGTTGTTGACCTTTTTTGTGAGGCCGCCAACTGCTCACTCGAATTGCCTCACAACTTATCGGCTGAGTTTTGTATCCACATTTCGAAGCTTTCCGAATGCAAAAAGAGTCGAGTTGTTTGTTAAGGCAAACCAACCTTACGACGAGATACGAAATGGTGGAAACGTACAATATGACGATAAATTATCGGACTATGAGCCTGAAACACGGGAAAAATGTTTGCTGAAGTAAATCATTTAGGCACTTTGTCATCAAAATCGAAAATACAAACAACCGAACTTTCTTGGAAGCTTTGATCGAAAAACAGTAAATCTAAAAGCGCAGTTCCAAATTAGCATTGGACAAAATAAGACTATGAAACCAGAAATTGCTACGAGGGACTACAGGACTCCAGTTCGTCTCCTCTGAGGCGTGTGTGTCACGTATTTGGTTCATACCACGAAAGCATTCGAAAAAGACACGGGAAGCAGAAATCTGGTGTTTGAAGAAATCATAAGAGATATGCTTTGCGCTCAATAAATGTCTGCGGAAATTTTTCACAAACCGCCCATACGAATTCAGTTTCTTCTAGCTGTTGAAAATCGACCTTTTTATCTACCAATTTTGCATCTCAGTTTGCGGTGAATTTCTTCTTTGTTTATTGTACCATGTGCTCAAAATTGGACCAACTCGCACACCTTGTGAGCATATATTCAAACTGATCGTAACACGAGACCTTTTAGTCAGCTTCTTCTTGAATGAGGCGTTAGATTCAACGTCACTGACAGATCAAAACATAACCTTGAACTCTCCGAGTTGCTTAGTCTCTCACATCTGGCCCTTCAGCGGTCTTTAGTAATCCATTCGCCCAATAACAGCGCATATGATCTCATATAAGGAAAATCCGTTTTCACTTCCCCCAGGGCTATTTTCACCTGCCGTTAACAACGCAGCATCATCCAATGTCAGAACAGCCGGCGGTGTCATAAACATGAAGGCCTCGGGTTCGAATCCTTCCATCTCCGGTCTACTTCCTTATTTGGCAGCCCCCTATTGGCCACTTCGCTGAAAAATGCTGTACATTGTTATTTAATTAATAAAGGAAGTAAAATGATAGATCTTGGAAAACTCCATTCAGGAGAATACATTAGCATCATACATTTCTAATGCTTTCGGTAGGTTATGACACTTAATGATCTCCTGGTCCTCCCGAAGATACCATTGTGAACTGACTACAAAGATATCCTGAAAACACAGTTAAGCTATATCAGCGTAGACGAATTACGGCGGATCTCTCGCGGATTTTCATGAATGATAAATGGTCAACTTAAAGCAACATATCCCGCCGTAATCTAATGCCCGGTTTGAATAGCTTCGTACATTGCACTCCGGACATATCAGACGTATTCAGTGAGACAGGCTTTAGCATTACGCCTCCTTTTTCATTTGCAATGCTTCATAGCTTATTCCGTGAAATTAATACTACCGCCCTGTATCTTTGACTACATTTTTTGAAAATTCCCATTACCAATTTACACATCAGTTGATGAACGTATTCATTAGCTTCCAGACGGAAACCTGATGCTCGAGGCGAATAAATATTGGTTAAATTTGATTCAGAGTTATTGAAACGATGCTGCTTAACGGGTGAAGGCGACCGATTCATCGAAAATGTTTTGATTGATCAAAAATTCTTCCAATTGACTTTTAGGAACATTACCCAGAGTTCTGTAATTTATTTAAGCCTATGCTACTGGCATTATACCAATAATCAACTTGATGGTTCACGATGGGGGTGAGCACTTAACCCGCCAGTTCACACTATCGGGTTAGGAAATTTGCAAACATACGAAAAGCGGAATAATTCATTTGTTTGAACTAATTTTACGAATTCGTTAGCTTGGTCCGGATAGAATTGTAAGACACAGTTGGAAAGCGATAGGATAGATATTATTTGGTACAGTGATGACCAGGAATATAAGGTGGTTTCATATCGTGCAATTGTGAAACAACAATTAGTCATCAATAAGTACCAAATAAAAGGTAACGAAAATTGGATAACTGATTCTGCAGAAAATCCAGCAGTGTGGAGACTGCTCCGTAAAAATTCCGAGTGCCTACAACGAACGGATGTATTTCCATGTCGGATACCAAAGTGACCACCGTAGAAGAGAAAACGTTTGGAGACTTATAAACAGCTGGGGTAGAAGCAAGAAAAATGACACTCATTAAATGTCACGGTATATATTCAACGATGTCCGTTTAGGCAGGCGTGGGAATGAGTAAAGTTGGTCTCCATTTGCTGTGTTCTATGGATGAATTGTTTTGCCTGATACACACTTGGTACTGGATTTTCCTGCGTTTGATTCAACCAGAATTGTGCACTGCCTGTTGCCCAACCCTTCTGTGGAGTACACACACATCATAATAGTGCGGACTGGTGAGCGAGTTACTCGCTTCCTTTGATGTGCACCGCCCTTTTCACGGTCCGAATAATCGGAGCTGAGTGGATGTCAGGAGCTGATGTTGTTGCCTTTTCCATTGTGCTTTCACAAGCCGGAGTCGCCACTGACCCCTGTCGATTGCTCTGAGTTTGTCCGACATTTTCACTTCAGTCACTGTCGTGCACTTTCCCCCGAGTTTGAACAGCTGAGGTGGAAACATCTCAGCAGTTAATGTCGTTGATTCACGCGTTTTTACACACGCTCGTTTGCTTGACTGTTCAATTGTTCCCCGTTCGCTTGTTCGCTTGTGTTTGTTAATTGGTCTCATCCAGGAAGTACATAACAACGTTGGTGACTGCGTCGGTTCTCATCTAAACTCACATAAACACCGCTCGTCCCATGATAACTGTTCGCACACACCACTGCTTGGGGCGCCAACCAATGTGTCCAAAGGGGCCCTCTCACATTTTGGGCTTGTTGATTTACACAGACTGTGGTTGACTGAGCTACTGAATAAAACCAATTATAAATCACCATACACGGTTCTAGCCCCTTGAAGGGTCGATCCTATTTAGGCAGTGAGTTTCACCATAAAACATCGATCTGTAATGTTCCGTATGACATGTCACAGAGACTTTCTGCATTCTCTTGGACCTTTTTTATTTATCTGAGAGCAGAACAAGTTGAACGCAAAAATTATATCCCACCACTCTGAGGGAGGGGTGCCATGCAGATGAACTATGATGAACACAGTGTAGTGGAATGAGGATGCGTCGTAGCAACCAGCCGCCCTCGTGAGTCCAGGTAGAACTAATAAAGAAAGTAAACGTTTGCACATACCTGCGAAGATTATGCCCCGGAAGTACCATTGCTGATCTTATCGGAATTTAGATTAATTTCCCTCATAAAAACGATCCCACAATCATTCTAGGGGAGATAAAAGCGATATTATCTTTCGAGGCAAATAGCTAAGGTTTCCCCAACGAACAAGAAGGCAAAAAGAGCATCACGCTTCCTCGTGAAGCATAAAAACAGCGGCACTTCCATTATGAATGAACACAAGTCTGGTAGTTGGAAAGAAGAATATTCTATCTTTGTGAAATTTTTCGGCATGTACCTAATGTCTTCTGAGAATCACATTGATTTAGGCACATCCCAGATATTCGGGGGAAAAAGCATGTAAAGATCAAAGCCATCTTTTCAGACTCGCGATATCCAGGAAAATAATAATGGAGTAAATTAAGTCAGATTTTTTGGGAGCAAAAATTGCCGTAGATATTAGTCCTGCCAGATGAATGGTCAGTTCCTTCAAAGAAAGAAGGAAACTGACAGGTGAGATACACCAAGAATTCCAACCCCGCATCGATGATCAAAAATATTTGTTGAACAGAATTCTGAAACGAAAATCCACAGTAACGTGAGTACTCCGTCGTTCTCCTTACTGGTTTCAACGGTATACTTGTGCAATCCAGGCGCGGGAAAATGCCTCCATTAGCGCAAGTTCAAAATTGTATTCCGTAATTGGTCCACGGTGCGAAGGCTTTAAAAGTTCGGTTACGCGATAACTCATAGCGTTCACCGTTCGGCGTCCGCTGTTAACCAGTTGTTGAGAATGTAAAGTTATGAAATTTATAAATGGCGGTAATAGGTGCAGTATGATTGGCTTTATCGGGCTTCGGATAAATGAAAACTGTCAATTTCAATGAAAAAGTTAGTGCTGAATGTTTAAGAATAAATTACTAAAAATGATCACATTTTGCAGATTGCGTGTGCTCGCTGAAACAAACACCTGTAGTTTTGGCCAATGGTAAAGATATATATATATACTCGGAAATATTTAAAATGAGCAGGAGGCTGCATTCCGTTTGTTGCTGCATTTTTACGTTGGAATGTCATTTGGCAAAGGTGCACATGAACATGCCCACATGTATGTGTCTATGTGTCTATATCTTCCTATCTAGATATACATATATATATATATATATATGCATATGATTTTGCACTGATATATTTGAAGTTGCCTATAAACACTTACACACATATATACAAATAGCGTTAGACATCTGTGTATATGCGTGTATACGTGCGCATATAAAAACGAATGTACACCTGTGTTCAAACATAATTCCGTCAACATATAATCCCCTGGTCAATTTTGCCACTTCTATGCGTCGTAATTTTCCATAGCAGCCCCACTCCCACCAGCCAGCTTCTTCAAACCATTTTATGCAGCAACGGAATATATAGAGCAACGGGTACCTTGCGCTTAAGTTACGGTCCATAATCGGTGTATGGAAAGTACCGTTCGCCCGAATGTTTTCAACAGGCTGCAACCTGGGCTGCGTACGTGAAAGAAAACCAGTTCGCTTAGCGTTACAGACGAAACATGGATGTTAATCACAGTCATGGAAATCCGTGCTCATAATCTGGTAGTGATGGCCCCAATGAGCCGTTTTTACGATTGCATGGTCCATGATTCTTGTTCTCCAATGTTCCGCGGTGCTATGATCGGTCCCTCCATACCTTGGTCCGTCGGTATTTGATACTCACTGTCTCGAGGAGATTGATTGTGATCAATGGCTTCTGCGTTGGTTAATCCCCGCAGGTACGTCTCCAAAAATTATGGGATGCTCATTACTGGTTAATTATTGCAAGTGAAGATGTTCAAGACAGATGTAGTCCTCCTCTCCCTTGTGGTTACCGCATTCGCAGTGAGCCCATCGTCGTTATTTTCAGCTTCCAAGTCCAACGTAATTTAATCAATGTCACTTCGTTCCAATCATCCGCCAACCTAGTCATATTTCTGAGTCACTGGACATCCGACACCGCAAAGAGAGATCACGGACAAAAGTGCAGGTCTTAGGGGTACTGTGGAAGTTTTCCATTCAAACCCTTGATGTCACACTCTGCATGTGCATTGAACTTCCTACTATTACAATATGGCTTCTCGTCTAAAAGATGAAAATCCTGGTCGCATTTTAGATAACTATTCACAATCCTGTGTTGCAGACCAACGGTCAAAACCATGACAAACGCCGAATGTCATGCACCCTGGTACCTACGGCAGGAATGAACATTACGGAAGGCAAAGCTTAGCTTTTTTTGAATGTCCGAATTTGTCGACCACAATGCAGACAGCAATAGTTTACCTGATAATACGGAAAAGTTGTCGAAAAAATCGCAGGGTGAATGCGAAGCTGACTGGCATCACCCTCGCTTTTACGAACATGGGACGATGTATAAGTTTCCTTTAGAGAAGAAGAAAACCATCTAGAAAACGCTCAAAGTGATACATGCAAAGCAAACAAAACGAGAAAAAAAACCTCGATTTCGTCAACCAGAACCGCAGCCACGTTGCAGCGAGTGGCTATGACCACCAACACAGGGCAGCTGGGGACGCCATTGGCATAAACTCTTGTATACCTATTTTCGGCCGTTAAAACAGGTACCATGTCGTACTCTTTCCAAGATAAAAAAAGAATAAGAAAAACCTGCAGAAAGTGGGTTTTGTGTTTTGAACGGTTTGTCATACGTCTCAAGTATAGGGGAAATGTGAGAAAGCTGTGGGACAAGATACTGAAAGCAAAATGCACACGAACGTGTTGTCCCTTTTTTGTTCTCCCTAAGGATTTCAATGAAAATTTGTCGTTGTTGTACAAATTCTTTCAAAGCGCATCAAGAAGCGTTGCCATTGAAAGATATCCAACTGCTTCCAGTAAGAAAGTTACGTCAAACATAAAACTACTACTGTGTTGGCGGGAAATGCGTGAACTCTGTGTTCAAACGCAGCAAGGAAATTGTCACACATTCTTTTTCATTGTATTCACCAACCTTCAGGGGAAAACTTTGTACGAGAAATAAAGAGAGAAACCACGGTTACTGAAGACACGACAGACAAGAATAATCAACAATGATGCTTCAAACAGTACTGCCGATATCCGGAAAAAGCATGAGGAGACATTAACGCACGCGACAACTTTGTAAAACAACACCAGATAATATCACAGAGAATATAAGAGAACAAAGCGAATTCGAACGTAAAAACGGGTTTACATATGATTTTATTGGCCACCTGTGACTGGGTGATATTCATGTCCGCGGAGTAAGAATTTTGTCAACTAATACCATTTGGGAAGACCTAATACATGAACTGTGATCACAAATGCGAATGCTGTTTGAGAATGACAGTTTTTTTCGCCAATTTCTTCAATCCGATGTAATCTAACGGTGCATTAATATATTTCAGATAATAAATTTAATTTGTTCAAGTATTTCACCATTAGTTAACCTACCACGCCGAACAAACAGTCTAGTGTTCATTGAAAGCATTTTCTATTACCTCCGTGACCGTTTAAACTGGGTGCCGAATAGGTCCTGTTTAACTACGCCACGATTCCTGAGAATCAAGGATGGTGGTAGTATGAGATTAGGTGATTTGAAGAACTGAGTTGCTTGCACCGGTTCTGGGCAGCAGTTTCATCCTTTTTGGGAATTTTCAAAGAAAGCTTTCCAGGTACAGTAAATGCACACTGGTAAAAAATTGGCATCGAATTTCCGAGACTGACTTTCAAAATTGTGCAAGACATATGGTTTGTTTTTGAGGCGAAATAAACAATTTATGCTTCAGCGAAGCAAACATGTCAGTTTTCTGGGTCAGTTTTTCAAATGCAACGTGGTAACTGATTTGCATCTGCATTGAATCTTTTGCGCGTTAACTTTACATTCTTGGAAATGTGAAGTTCCTTCATCTACAGTTTGCGATTTTGTAAGATAATTTTGAAAGTGCCCCAAAGTTGGTTATTTGGCATACAGTAGACGTTGTGCGGAAACTTATGTGTTTCGCAACCCGGGCTTTATGAGTGCTGAGCTTCGCCAAACGATTCATCCTCACCCAAAGTGCCATTCTGATAGGCCAAAAGCAAGCCTAGCACTGAACCTATTCCAGATTCTTTGTTTTTTTGACAATAAGCGCCCACGAAACACCGTATAAAGGCCTATATGCATTATAAGGCTGACAGCACAGGTAACTAATATTGCAGTGCGCAGTTGACTCGGCCGTGTTAGCTGTGGAGGGCTTAGGGACTCAAATGGTGATTGTGTAGGTGTTAGCAGTAGGAGGTTACATGCTTTCGTGAAACTATTCATCGTGTGATATCATTAAACAACCTACCTTCGAGAAACTTTCATCTTGCCTAGGATGAAAACCAGCAGTGCTCACCCACCGTTTCCGACATGGGAGGCGAATACGAGATGAACGATTTTCGGTGAAACGCCTTAGGCCATTAGGCTAGCAGACAGGCTCTCAAGGGTTTGCTGAACTTCACCACGTACTGATGTCGCAGCTCGCCGTTACTAATTTGCGCGGCCAGGGACCGCTGGCTCAAGGCAATCGACCCATACTGATGGATGAATTCGCTGCAACCAGTCGACGAAATAAGACGCTTTCAGCAAAGCTTAAATAATCCAAAGATTAGGATGCAGACCACCATTTCCCCGGTTCCTTGCCATTCATCAGAACTTCAGCAATCCGAAATGGAAAATGATCCCATCAGAAAGATGACTACGAAAGTCGTCAGCCTGCATGAGACACGGGTTTTGCGTGTGAGCAGTCCTGATGTCAAATCAAATGAGCGAGTAGACCCGGATTGATTGGCTGGTTTGAGTGACTTTACCGATTTTGTGTATAAGATCTTTTTATTTTCGGATAACAGACAATTGTGAATCATTACGCGGTAGGAAATTATTCATTGGATGATGTACGTCGAATTTCTCTGTAAAAGGCTTTCACTCGGGACCGCAGCGAATTTCGATTCCATGCTACTAGCACTTGATTTTTCGGGTCGTGAAAAAGTGGTCAACTTGGTTGAGATCCGAAAAATGTTTTCGAAAGACAGAAACATCATTAACCTCGCCCCAGTATAGTACTGGGTAAGATCACGCTGTTAGTTTGCAAGGTGCTATTGTTGTGGAATGCTGCACAAACCATTTGAACAGCCGCCGATTGCGTGAAAAATGTTCCCGATCGCGGACTCCTGCTATTCATGGCGAAGATGCTTGCCTAAGACAACCACCACGATCTGGTAAGAGTGGCCATATGAACAGCTAGTCAAGTTGGTTGGAATTGTGACAAGGTCGCCTAATGTACCGACAAGACAGTTCACAGCCTGACATTTTTACAGCCAATTTCCGTCGATAAACGGTGTACTACAAGAGAGAATAGAGCCACAGAAGATGGCCTATGAGTGAAAATTTAACTTACCTGCTCTAGTCCCACGCGTGCAGTACATGCGACAATGAGAGCATAAAAAGTAATATTTTACACAGTTTGGTTTGCATTTGGTTTAGCATTTTCTTCATTTTTGTGTTTAGTTTTCGTGCTGTCAAAGTGGTGATTCACCGATCAAATGCAGCAAATTCGGTATTGTTAACGGCATAATTTGAAGGGTTCATGACCACTACTTAATACACGATGCGCTCATGCTCAACCCTAAAGACTGTCGCATGCTTAAAACGCAAATTATCTGGAAGCTTCATACAGGGATACTTGACTTTGGTGTCTAATGATGCTTGAGTTTGGCTCTCCACTATTGTTGACAAGAATATCTCGCATAGTTACACAGCTTGGCCTAATTGGATATAGGTCCCAAAAAATCAGCGATAGAAAACTCCCTTTCCTATTTGCTGCATTATCTCTCCACGTGTCCTGTGTGCGACGGAAACTATATCGGAACAACGCGACGGGTTACTTGACACGAATCTACTCTTTTCACTACGAATCAAATGTGCGTGTGGTTTAATACGTTCTGTGATCACAGGTCAATCACTTGGTGCCAGAGGAATTGCAGAGGAAAAAAATTACATCAGTGCCATTTCATACGCAATACCACCCGGTAGACGAATGGACTAGGTTTTGTTCAAATATGGCCAATTTCAACGAGGTCCCAACGATTTTTTCACGGTAATTTCACCGAAAGAGGTAAAACCGAGAAGTTCAATAATAAACTGAATAAAAAACAAATTTTCATTTTTATTTCTCAGTAGAATCTGACATTTGTTTATATTTTCGTACCTTAATAGTAAGAATTAGCGTAAGATCGACGTGTGGTCTCGCATTTTCCAAATGCAAGTAGGTAGACTTTGACCATTAAATCCGATTCAAATGTCAAATAATAAATTAGCTTAAGGCCAAAAGATTGGCTAATTGATTTTTGTTTTTAACAACAATTACTTTCTAGGTTTGATCCAACAACTCCATAATCGATAATAGCTTAGGTGGACCGCGAGCAATGAAAGATGCCCAAATTTCATCGGAATCAGGGGAGCTACGTGATACACGTTCCTATACGTTCAGAACTTCGTCAGAGTAATTGTGTTATTAAAACACTTAATTCGCTAAAAGCATTGTCATCTTATTTTTAAAGGTTTCCCAGTCTACCGGTTCGTAAACATTCAATCACAAGGTTTGATCGATATTCCCCTATAGTCATATTTCACGAATTAGTTCATCATTTGACAATAAAGTTAGCTTTCAAAGTTTATTTGTTGTACATTTTGTCCAATAAGGAAGGTATCGTACCAAAGTAAGAGTAATCGCAGAATAGATCAATTCGTCAAACTTTAACTATCGAACATTTCCATAAGTGAAAAAGCCGAGGCATTTTTACGATTGCTTTTGCTGACTTGAACTGTTTATGTTAGGCGACATTTCGTTGCATTTTGCGAACAATTTCTGGTTGACCAGCAGCAAAGTAACCTTAAAAATGAGAAACAGTGCACGTGTCCTGTTCCTATTTTTTCAAAATACAATGGTAAAAGATCCTTCGAGGTTTCGCCGTGTCTGTTTAACCAGTGGATGTATGGCGAATGAGAGAAAAGCTCAGTGAAATCCCTACTGTCCATGGGAAACATTTTGTACAATGTATCAAACGGGTAGATTTTGTTGTCGTTTTATTAGAACAAGAGAAAACGACCAAAAAGAGGTAAAAATAATCAAAGCAATCCGCAAATTAGAACAAATTATTGTGACAGGCATTTAGTCACTAGCCATAATCTACTGAAACTCCTAGTGATCGATCGACAGAATTGGTGCAACTCTAATCGGGAGGCAAAACGCAGAAACAAAATCCGTCCCGGTAGAATCATCCTCGGCGTCCATCAATGTCTTTGTATTTTTGCAGAAACCTCAATGTACCAACGCAACCGCGATATTGATTGTTTTGAGGCAGATGTTCCGATGGCCTTCGCAACACGTAGCTCCTAAGTTAGCATTGATTGAACCGGAGGTTATGGATGCCAACCTCGTCGTGGCTATTCATTACCTCGGGGTCACTAGGTCTGTGATTGGATTTTCCAGTGTATATGATTTATGAAATTCCCAGTGACTCTTTGAAAGCAAAAGCTACTTGCTTTGCGTTCTGAAGTGTATTCTGATATGAGTATGTGACGAACAGAAAATACTACTTTCACCTAAGGATGCGATCAGGAACATGTTTCATTCGCTTTGCGATAAAATCCAAACTGTTCGTGTCCTGGGATTGTTCTTCGACGAAGAGAATTTGTCTTTAAAAAGTGAAGAATAAGAATGCTTCTTGAATGTATTTTGTCAAGAACACCGGAAATAATGACTCCTTCCGGAGTCTGTTTGTATCAGAAGTAAATCGAGCAACGTAGAAGACGCACATGCTCATTTTGAAGAGACACCAGTGAACGGTTGTGTAATTCAAACTGGTCCATCTGCAAATGCAGATATTTAGTCACTTTTAAATATTCAAGTGTTTGTCATAGATGCCCACTGAATTTAAAAAGATAAATTACAGTTCATGTTCACAGTTCTTGTACAGTGCTTCGGTTCAGAATGACGAACATCCGGATTGATCGACTGCCTCGGGATTCGAGTATGTGTGCTGCATAGATGCTGTCATTTTGAGCACAGGCAACATGTCGACCGAGTTCCATTTTGGTTTCAGGGTGTGAACTTGGAGATTCACGTCGGGGAGTTCAGGATGAGAGACCATAATCATCTCATTAGATCTTTGGTATTTCTTACAATTCGCCTTGGAATGGACCGGTGGGGGCCTTAATGTCTGAAAACGTCCCACGGTGACTAAAACTCCCCGAATAAACTATAAAATTTTTCGGTAGACTGGCGGTCGTCCAGCGGTGATCTTCATGCCACGTTTGTTCTTTTCTACAGATACCCAATCGGCCTTCATGGACCTCCTTAATTGGCCACGTATTCTGCTGTGAAAATGATTTGCCTTAAAGTATGTCTACTAGGAAGAGCTCAGATATGGAATATATTCGAAAGGAAAATCCACTCAATGGACACTTAAGTGTTCCCAACATTGTTTCATCCCTATGCAATCCTACTAGCATCCTCAACTGATTTTGATTATATTTAAACCCTCGAGAATTATTCTAGCAGTCAGGCTGTAGCGGTTACGGCCTTTGATTATTTGTGTGTCACTGAATATTCACTCGAAAGGCTGCACAAAAACAGCTTCTCGAAGCAGCCACTGTTTTCGTTTTAGTCCAAGAAAAACGAAATAGTTTTGCCGGGGTGTGTTGAAATTCGCTCGAAAAGTCTAAAACACTGAAAAGCAGGGCTATCAGATTTTGAAAAAAGAAAAAATCCACTCCATTACGAAAAGCAGGAAGTAATTAGGCCGCGCGAATTAAAACTAATGACTATAATAAAAATTTTATTTCTCAATCTGATAATAAATCAATGAAAAAGTAAGCATATACTTTGCATTAGCAGAATTTGGTAGCCAAATTACACACATTTTTATAGGCTCCGTGTGAGTCATTAAGATCGTCAAGATGAGTTTCGGTTCCGTTTTCTTGGCGTCCCGTTTTTGTAGCAAGCCCGAGATGAAAGACAAAAACGGGAACGACTTATTTGCCCAAACTCATTTCAAAAATGGTCGGGAAATTTTGTTTGCATGAAAGTATTGTTTGCATGTGCGCAATTATGTGTGTGCGCGCGGGGGGGGGGATTGAAGAAGTTGCCTGATCACATAAATTATCTCCGTATGCATGCATGCAAACAAAAGAACAAACATCGGAGGTTCGCTTCTTATGCCGTGCAATACGGTTTTGTCAGGAAGGCCAAACTCATTTACCTGATAGTTGTGTTTTATCATACCAGCGACTATCATGCAATAGAATACTGGGTTTTACTTTTCTCCGCCGGTCCTTTACCAAGTCAGGTGATTGTTCCTTCATGGATGCATCCGGTTTGCTTCGGTGGACACGAGGGGAACAGAGAAGCTGGCTGGCTAATGCCGAGATTATAAGATAGAGGGTAGGGCAACATGGAAACAACAATGAACAACATTTCTTTGCAATCATACAGCAACCGAGGAAATATTTTTCCCGAGCGAAGCTGAGCCGTTTTTGTGCGATAGGCATTATTTTAATTACTAATGCAGTCTGCCGTGGCCAAGTCGCTTGGACATTTCTCATCGCAAAAAAAGAAAATTTTAGACACCAGATCTGCCCATCAGTCAAGCACTAGGCGGCGATTAGTTCCCGTCCTACTCGTTAGTATACCTGAGGCGGTGGGGCTGTACACGTTACCATGTCACACCAAAAATTAAAATGATCGTATCCCGTTCCATCACGCAGCAATTACAGGACTTGTTAAATCCAAATCACAAATGCGTGGAAGGAGGTGACAAAAACAACTTAATATGAACTTAGTGCTGGGTTATTTTTCAGCCCGTAAGTATTTTGAAAAATATTGGGCCCCTAGGCTGTGGAATTTGATCGCAAATTGCATCGTGATTAAACATTTTACAATATCATTCAAGAATGATTTTACCAGCCACTCCTGATGCGAAAGTTTGGAGTTACGTATTAACAAGTGCATAGTAACAAACTGTCATAGTGAATAAGAGGGATCACGCGAGCGGTTGGAGGGGCGTTGAACAGATTTCTATAGAAACGACGGTCCGACAGAGTACGTAACAAATTGCGCCAAGAATGAGAATCCGACAGACGCTGATTCACGTGATCTACCAGCCAACTCAGGCATCTAAAATGACCCACCTATTCGGAGTACGCTTCCTGATAATAAAAATTGACTCAGGTGTCTGCAAGAAGGGACGAAATGCAATGTCTCATATCTGGCATAAGGTATGAAGAATGAAACCCTTTTGTCGCTCAGTTGAAATAGGCACGGATGCAGCAGGCAAAATGATCCACGCGACACACGCACCGCCGCCCTACGATCGTAGTCTTCCTGGACTTAAAAGGTGCTTTCAACTCCGTGGATCGACCGGCACTACTCAGTGCTCTCCACCGGAAGGGCATGCCATCGAAGTTTGTGAACCTGTTGCGAGCATTGTACTCGCATACCTATGGTCGCGTTAGGGTACACGGTGAACTGTCATGTTCATTCGAAACGACTAGTGGCGTTCGACAAGGGTGTCCCATCTCTCCATTCTTGTTCAACTTCGTCATGGACGAGGTGATGGAAGATGCTTTAGGAAGTCTCCGGGATGTAGGAGTCGAACTGGGAAATGGCGGGTAGCTGTGTGATTAGGCAGATGACGTTTTGTGCGTTTTCGAGTCTGCTGACCATGTACAACGGGCACTAGATAGACTGTCGAGATCGGTTGCTCGGTTCGGCATGTGCTTTGCACCTTCAAACTGCAAAGTACTGTTGCAGGACTGGATGACAGCAGCGCCGAACTTGATACTGGATGGAGAGGAAATAACAATGGTGGACCGTTTCACCTACCTTGGTAGCTGCGTGTCTAACGTTGGTAGCTCGGGATTGGAGGTAAGTATGCGTATATCCAAGGCTCGTGCAGCTCACGCTGGACTGAAACACTTGTGGCGTCGGCCTGATATTTCACTGAAATTGAAAGGTCGTGTGCACTGTGCCGCCGGGCGTGGAGTAAGTGTCGGAGATGTTCGTCGCTTGGGGGTTTTCGACCATTGATGTCTACGTAGTATGTCTAGGATTGGATGGAGTGACCGGGTGAGTAATATGGAGGTGAGGAATCTGGTGTTTGGTGTCACTTCTGAGAATAGCTTGTTTCATCGTATGAAACTTAGTAGACTACGCCGGTTGGGTCACGTGTTGCGTATGACGAACACTCGTCTACCATATCGTGCCCTATTTTGCGTTCCTTTTAAAGAATGGAAGAAGCCATGTGGAGGCCAACAGATGATGTGGCAAAGTGGAATGAGAAAATGTACAGCGAACTTAGGTAAAGTAGGTGTCTCACGCCTTCGTGGTTGGGGTCCGAAAGACTCGTCGACTTGCTGGCTGAAGGCACTTAAGAATATGGTAGTGAACCTTGAATAGTGGCGATCGTGCCGTCATTTTATATCGAATCAGAATAATTGGAAACACGTGCGTTTGTACAGTTAGACTGTGTTCCGTGTGTTGGCTGCAGCAGCATCTTATTTTTCCCCGCCTGTGTAGGTCCCTTGGATATTCACTCTTTTTATATAAACGTGGAACTCTGGGGAAAAGGCAGCGGTCAGTGAGGCTTGCCTTGCCGTTTACCGCTGAACGATGATGATGATGATGGTGATGATCCAGGTGATCTACTAATTTCTAAACAGGAACTTGCACTCCTCGCCGAACCGCCACAGTCGAGGAAACCGAAAGCCAAAAGCCTTAAATTTTATGTGGCCTACAATCACGTTCAGTCCCAGTAGATTAGGTGTAATGTCGAAGCGAACGTCATTCGCTTATTGCCTATCACCACGGAAGAAACCTCGAATTTTCCTAGCGAGAGCTAAATAATCAACTTGATCAAAAATTTTCCAAGTAAAGTCATTCAAAATGCTTACGCATTACTGACGATCGGCAATGGACACCCTTGTGGACATCTCACATGCACAAATTTAAAAAGAAGGGAATCTTTACAGAATTCACATGACTTATGCAATGAAGGTAACACGACAGTTGAACATAATTATGTCATGGAGACCAGCATATGTTTTTCGCAATAGGCTGTACTTATTGTCATTGCAGTTGTGGCAAGAAAACTTTGTCATTAACTTAAGGAAGTGATGTCTTGGAAAAAAACTGTTTCCTCGGGCTAGGGTTTCTAAAGAATAACTCAAAGTAAAAGTGACATCAAATTAGAAGAAGGCTCGCTCTTCCCAATTCTCTGTTTTCTTGTATCTTCATCGGGATATCGTCAATCGGCTACATCCAGTTGGCGGGGCTTGCGGATAGGACGCTTTATTGCTTTTACGAACAATCATGTTACTGTAAACGTGCTCCCTCAACACATCAGCCTTTAAATTCTTTCGTTTTTGTTCAAGCGGTCAACATTGTGGGGTTTTGCCTTGAATTTCACGAGGTCGAATCCTTCCATTCCCAGTTGGCACAGAATTTTTCACTCATTAAACGGCATTCTCATTCTACGCCCGTTTTTCTGATTTAGAAGCCTGTTAGTATCGCATCTGGGAAAATTTAATTCTGAATAGTACCATTTCTAGAGCTCGTTTCAAAGCCCTATAAATTCAAAACGGCGCAATCGAAGTCTCTAGTAACAACTCCGGACCGGAATTCCCAGTTGCAAACTGCCGAGCAGAACTGTCGTTTTTAATGAGCTAATCCCGTTTTTTTTTTTGGGTTTTTTCATGCTTTACAGGTTCTATTGCGTAGATCTCACGATGTTCACCTAGACTGTTTTGTTTTCTCGATTCACTGATTATTTCACAATTCTGGTATACTTTGGGATAAACACGTTTCTGTCACAGTCACTGTCCATGGGACGCATAAGGTGGGAAATGTCAGGTAATATTTCAATCAAATAGAAAATACTCGTAAAGTTCACGTTCTGTTCATTAGATCCACCTCGGTTTACAAAAATACGTTGGCTGATCTGAATGATTTTCGACCATTGAAGACAATGAACATGCTCATGTCAAATGGTGCACATGAAATGAGTAAAATCTGATCGGATGTTTTTGGTGCACGAAAGTCAACGCTGCGGTCTCCTCTTCACTGATTCCGTTGTCCGCGGTATAGGTGCAATCTCATCATGTGATGCAGTCCGACCAACCCACTGGTAGCCTACTCGGTGGCGAAATGTGTAAGCCGTACCACACAAAATCATTCGTCCAGGGTTCGAGTTCCAGTTCGGGCGAGGTCCATGTTTACTGGTGATTTTCGTTCTAACAAGGATGAAACAGTTTAACAATGCTGCCATGGTTTCTAATGGTTAGTGGAGCTTTGGATTTGTTTCAAATGCGTCCCTAAAAGAAATTATTTAGCAAAGAAATGCCTTTACCGGTAAACGACTTTTCCATTGCCACCTGATTCTAATGCGGCGGTTGGCGCCACCGGTGCTTTCGTCGTGCTTTCTAACCCACTCTTATTGTAATGTGAAACTAATTGAGTCGGTTGGATTTAACCAATATTGCAAGGGACATCGCTCTGTCACATAAATCACTTGGAAAAACTGTCGGAAGCACTGAGAGCCTAGATATTACAAATGATTGCGTGGCGGTTTAAAGCCAAGTGAACTTTTCACGACTAGTCCAGAATGGGCGTAACTGTAATACGGGAGAGTTATAACGGTGCCGCAGAACTAATTTAGTACCATAGTCAGAAACAACCGATGCTAGCACTACGGTTCACTCGGAAGTGAATGGAAAACTGATATAATTTTTGGTCTTCCCTCGTCCGATGATATATGCCGGTTGGCAGTATATAGAACGCTTTTCATTCTTCCGTAGCGCAGAGCAACTTATCCCAAAAAGGCTTACCAAACTCAACAGTAAGTGTGTCGGAAATCAGTCTGCTAATACTGGATTCATTGTGCCTCACGCATTCGTAGAATAAGTGGTTCAAAATCCAGTTCTGGATTCATCTTGTTCAACGACTAAAGAATTGAGCGGACAGCGAGCAATTCTCTCTTCTTTTTTGATCGATCGTTACCTACCCATTGTGTGTGTGTGTGACAGAATGCAGCCGTCAAAATTGGCATTTTAACCGCATGATTGTTCCAGGAACAAGGCCCCCATCCACAATGAATGGCAGATTATTTCAGTTTCATCACGCGGCCACTGTAAATGCTGTCGGCCGTCGTTTCATTGACGGTAGACCCGAATAGCGTGTAAACTACGCGCTCTTTCGTTCGTTTGATGAACGATTGCTTCCGAAATTTCTCTAATTCTCAGCCACATGAATAGAACAATGAAAATTGACCAAAACTGGCAAAAATCCGAATTTACCGTTCCAAATAAATGAAGCATGTAGTAGCGTGTTGACATTTTCTGCCAGTCCAAAAAGTATTAGTTGGACAGATAGCACTGGTAGTTGAACAGTTCATTTTTGTTGACTAAAAAAGAACACAAGAGCCCTCACCCTTCTATGATATATATATATATATATATAAATTGATTTGTACTATTCGCTTGAGGGGAAGCTTACCACATCGAGTTGGCCCGAAGGAACGCGTCTTGTTGTATAGTGGAGGGATATTACTTTTGACATCACATGAACGAAACAAGATAGATATGGTGTGAGTTTTGATCAACTGACATCTTACTCGAACAACTAATGAAGTTGTTTTTCATAAAAATGAAGTCTTACAACATGATTGTATACAATATCCACTTTGGGTTAGCTTGCTTTTTAGCATAATATATGTATATATACACATATGCATATATGAAAATAACCAATAAACCGTCGAGCTGAATGGCTTAGTGTGAAAGTGGTTAAGCACAAAACGTACAAGCAGTTCATTCCCCGTAGCCGGTGATAGAAGGTATCATACGATGACACAATCTATCGTGGTTTTACCGTAAGTCGGAATTGTGTGCACCGGATGAGAGCCAGCATGGGACGCATAGTACACTTGCCTGTATATTCACGTTCCGGTGAGTGGAGTTGTGCGGACATTTTCTCCGACAAAATTTTACGCGTAGATATATGTGTAACTATGGGCATTTGGGCACGATAAACTATTTAGAACAAGGTAGAGAGTAAACGGTCACCTACGATATATGGTTTGCTGATTTTGAAATGCTCGCTTAGAAAATGAAATCACAAGAGTGAGAATGAACAAGCTGGAACAAATTGCATGACAGGTACGCATGGATACCTTGTTGTTCCCATCTTCAGGCACGGTGATATGGTGATACGGGTATTCATTAATTAAAGATGGGTCATTTTATGGCAATCTCATCGTTTGCAAATTCGAAATGGATGTCTTGATTTACGATCTGTACATCACAGACCAAATGGAATACATATTTACGCCATTTACGAGATCGTTTTGTGTGAAATCCACTTGCAGATCACACCATCATTTCACTTGCATGCACATTCCTTCGCTTCATTCCACCTCGACCGAACAGTCAAGTAATGATCGTTCAGAATTCCTGAATCTCAGTTTTTGGTCGCTTAATGAAGGTTGTCTACACATGCTTAAGTTCATTAATTATATAATTAATTAATCATTAAATCAGTCAATCAATCCAGGGCAGTTTGTCAGATTGTCAGGAACAGTTCATAAACTACTCACTACCCTTCTGGTTGTGTAATACGAAAAGCAGTTACCAAGCGGCAACATTCTTCGATTCCACTTGCGATGTCGATTGCAGTTCTGTTAAAACAAACCGCTGGGTAACTACGTGATATCATGAATCAGCCTAGACAACTCGGGTTATATTACATGCCTTGGGCGAAAAAAAACCAAACACTACTAAGGAAATGATCAGTTTGGCTTCAAGTGACTTCATTTCTTTGATCCTCGAGTGTCTTCACGTAAAAGGCTCGACTGGGATGTTAATTTTAGGCATATGTGGAGTTTGCGGGATATCACATTATCCAGCAAAGGTTCAGTATACATGATAGCTGTGAGGTTTGCACTGCTCTATGACTCCGCTGAGAGCAGAAGATTTGCAAACATTTTCGTTTTTTTGAGAACTGTTTTCGTCCTGGAAGTGGCAAAATTTGGTGGGAAAATTTACGGAGTAACTCGGAACATAGGTATACGATACTGGGTCTTAAGGTTAAGTCATTAGAACAACCACTCGGAGTAGGTTGAGTTGTTCGGGTCATGTTCTGCACATTCACACAGAAGGCTCTCCTAGATGTACGCTGTTCTTCGGGGCAGGTAGTGATTGGAGGATGAGTTCAAATGGCCAGCAAATGACTTTGGTCAAAGTATGGGAGCTTTGAAAAGTGGACCGTTGGAATACGTGGTTCGGGGTCCACGGAGGCAGTGGGTTATAGAGCTCAGTACCATAGTCAGTGGCGCTCTCGCTTTAAAAATCCTTCTTTCTTGTAGCTTTTGTAGTAGATCCTTCATTGTTCCCCGTTCGTTTTCTTGTTTGAACAGATGATACCGTGTGGTAGCAACCCTAAGCAGAACAAATCGGGGCAAGGTTAATTGTTGTCCCAACTAAACTGAACTAAAATATGCGGGCACAAGTAATACATGTCACAACCATCTTGACCCGATTACTACTAGCTGGATATAATTCACAAAACAAGACCTTTTTATGCGCAAAAATTTTACATTATTGTCAAGCGATGGAAACCAGCAATGGCGTTAGTTTTCATTTTAAAACTTCGTTACCAATTCCGAATAACAAGTTTCTTTTCACGATGCTCGGAGCGAAGTCGAAGACCAGCCATTAGATTTCAATAGTGGATTGGAATATTTGTCTTATCCAATTCCGAAGAAATAGCATTCGCGCATTCGATGTGATTAAACTAGAAAATTTTTATTTAGACCAAATCGACGAGTAAGATGGAAATAATGAAAATTATATTGAAGAAGAACTACGTGGCATAATTTAATTGAATGACAGAATAATTTCGTTACATCGGTTCCGTTGGCTGAAAAGAGTGTAGATGTACCGCGGGCCTCGCCCGCTTCTGTGTGTGTGTGTGTTGTCCTGAATTAAACAGAATCATTTTCTAAGGTCAAATTGAATTGGGCATAGAATTTACGGTCATGTGCTAGTAGTAGATTACATGTTTTCGTGAAGCTATGCACAATGTGATACAAAATACAAACGCGCAGTTCACTGTCAAGAATCTACGGAGGCATGGTACAGCTATTTCATCCCTAATAGAATAAAAATGAGCAGTATTTATGGACTATAGACGAACTGGGACGCCAACTAGGGACGGACGATTTTGAGTCGAACTCCTTGGCCATTAAGCTGCCGGGTACTCTTTGAACGCTTTGTTCTTGTTGAATTTGAACGCATCATGTTCCATTTATCCGTCACTGATCTGACGCACATGAATCGACCCCTACTGATTGATCATTTCGTTCCAGGTAGCCTAAATACTATCAATAAATAGTTTGCAGATGACCTACACAGTTTGGCCGCTTCGTATGTCTCAGTAGTGGGAGATGATATGTAGTTGATAAAAGTATTAGCCATGCCATATGAACGGTCATGTTTGGATTAAGTGAAGATGGAAAGGGTGAGTTTGGAGCTGTTTGATCCTTGTTAGGAATGATGAGTAGTGCACGTGGATTTTGACCGAAATAGCACTCGGACTGGGGACGAACAGTTTTGAGTGGGAAGACCTAGCCACTACTCTACTGGGCAGGTTCGCAACGGTTTGTTCAACCTCACCACATGATCAAATAAAACCTATCCGCCACTGATTTTCATGGCCACCGGTCGCTGGTCCAAGACAATCGATCCTAATGATGGATGACTTCTAGGCAGGTAGCCTTAGTGCGATGAAGGTTTTGGACATGGCCTACAGAGCTCGGATACTTGGTCTGTGTTACCTTTCAGCTTTCGCCTGGTGGAAGCAGAAATTAGCAAGAAAATCACAATTATTTTTTCATTGCAGACTGACATCACCAAATAGTGCACGAGGAACTTTGTAAATAGAAGTAGCAGACATTTTCATGCAGGGGATGGGCAGTTTGAGCCAACCAAATTAAGAAACGTGCATTTTTTCTGGGACCCGATATAAGTTTGGAAATGGTTATACAGCGTATACTGGAACAAGATTTTTCGAAGGGAGCACGTGATCTTTCCGGAAAGTGCAGAAACACTGAAAACTACGTGAATCGAACCACATGAAGCGCATCAGACAGTATCAACACTTTACACAACGAAATGCTACACGGAGCTATATAGAATATATGTTACAATTATACTCTGTGGATGTAATATCCATCTAGGGGTTAGTTCACTATCGATTGTGGAATGGGCAGTTTCATTTACACGGCAAACGTCAACCAAATTGCAACTAATTTTGATAACAATGATTTTCAAAGAATCAGTGACAAATTTTAAACCATGACGCGGTCCACTTTAGGTTGGTTTCAGTAAAGGAAAACGGTATTTGAATGGGTTACTTATCGGCAAGTTTTTGTTCTGGCCTTCTCTGTGCACTCGATCTGCGGATAAAAAGGAAATGCGGTCATTTTCAATCGGGATTTGAAGCTTTCGTCGACGACTGCTTGGCGAGACTAAACATAGTTGTGTCTAATCAACTGCCGGCAGGATGGATGTGGCTGCGAATGGATTCAATGCGTTTTGTGATAACAGATTCAGAGTGTAATTCAGAGATTAGCACGACGATATTATAGCGAGTGTATCAATCAGACAGTGGTACGGAAAGATTGGGACAAAGTTGAACCACTAATGCTCGGCCCAATGGGACAGTCAGTGATGACAGTCGGAAACGGATATCCAGTATGTGCTGACGGGAACCGTAGATTCTGCTTCAACCCTGCTTTAGTGCTTTTCAAGTAGGATTGATTAAATTAATGATACCAAATTAGAGATGAGATTGATCAACATTTCAGGTCTAGATACATGCACAAGTCGATCTGATTTGCTAAGATTATGAGGTAACTTGATCGTTCGGAAGACACAAACGAGTAATAGAAAGAAACCTAAATTGCGAAATGCTCGGTCTATTTTTGTGTGACTGGCCGCGCAAACCGAATGCTGACGCAAAAGATAAACAAAGTATATTTTCACAAGAAATTAAACCAAAACGGATCGTGTTGACGCAAATCAAAAAAGTGATTTTGTCCTCGGCAAATCCAACTAATTTTAATCGATGAATCTTTCGAATTTTACGTGGAATGCTTACCGAACGGTTAACGGGATGCAGGATTCCGCGTTGGCAACGGAGACCGGATGTCACAGTAGTTGGAGGAAAATTCAGTCATACTTTTCAATTCCAAACCTACTTGAATGCAAAGAAAGAAACTAAAATACTTTATTTTTTATTTACTTTTTTCACTTTCATCGTGGTATTCATTTGCACAGTCGCGAAAGGCGGAAGTAAATCAGATTAGGATGGGACCAAATTAAAATTCCAAGTGTTTCGGGAAAGAGAAAAATCGTTGGGAAACCAGTCATCATGGCAAAGCATGCGTAATTAGCCATCCGCGTTGCTAGGATAGATATGCTAGGGACCGGTGAATATCTAGCACAATTCATTTTGAAACTGCTATGTTGTTACGAGTTTGTTCGCATTTCCAGAAACCCTGTCCGAATCCATGGTTTTGAATGCAAACGATCGATAATAAATTTTCCAACTCACATTCATTTGTCCATCTTTCGTTTTCGCTGATCATCTATATATATATATATATATATATATATATATATATATATATATATATAACTAATATGATCAGAGTGCACAACACCGTGGTTAGATTGAGCCTAGTTTGGCATGTGTGCAGGTCAGTGACTTTGTTAAATTTGCCCAGATTTCTAAAACAAAATTTTAACACAAATGCACTTGACCGTAAAAAAAGGAAAAAAAAACGAAGAGTCACTCAGGTTAAATCAGTTTAGTCTGTTGGTTTTTGGACAGATGGTTTTAATCGACTGACATGCCAACGAATAATCACCGGGTAAATGGTTGGTGCTGCCTAACTATTCGGTGTTTTAAGCATAATAGTGGAATTTCAAATGCACCAGAACGCTACGGTTGCCATTTAGAATATTTTTGAGTTCATTTCTGATAGAACAAAAAGAAATGAACGACACAAAATCATTTGCAGACTTTCCAATTTAGTGGATCGAAGGTTGAAATAATTATTGTTCTAAATGAATTGTGAAAACCGAGTGAATTAATTCAAATTGGAGATTACTAATTCACATATACATATCTTCCTAAAACAATACAGTTGATGGAATTAATTTTCCATTTTTACGGTAAAAGAGCATCGAAGTGAGGGGAAACATCTCACGATATGATCGCTGCAAATTAAGTGAGGACCGTGCGATTTGAATTGTGCAATCAGAGTAAATAGATATTTATTGTCAACGGTTTTGGATGTTTTCGCTGAAATGTGGAATACTGATTTTGTTTTAATTTCACGGATATGCTTCATTTGACAAACACTCTGAAGCCAATGTAATGCCAGCGAATGCGGTGCGAAGCGATAAAATCCGACGTAACGGCTGTACCAATAACTTTTACCCGTAATCGGGTAAGCAGTTTGCAATACGTGAATCAATCTCGTCACGCCCATTTTCGTCTATTCGTGTAGCTGCTTGTGACGATCTGCCTTATCCTATTAGTTATTTTTGTCGAGCTTCGGTCTGAACAATGCTATTCGAAATGTATTCCACGCGAGGCACGCTTGCGGGGTTTGTGCTGACCACGAAAAGGTGGGACTTACGATGTTAGTCCAGTTTTGTGATATTTTTAATCATAGATTTGAAGTAAATCACAGTGAGCAACTTTGAATAAAATTTGCAAAAGACTGAAATTTTTTCTCCACTTTTTGATTAACGGTCTTTGGATTGACATTTCAGTTGTTGAAATGACCTGATAACCGGTAAGAAATCACAAGAGAAAACAAAATCAGTTCGGCACAATGTAAACATGGTCCCACCTACCGGCCGACTCATCGGTTTGCCCATGCTGTTCGCTCCGGGAATAAAGCTTTCAACCCTTGTAACTGTTCGTGGCATGTTTGATTCTGGGCATAGGTAATAAAACAAAGACTATAATTACTCACGCGCACATGCGTGATAGACCTACGCGCCGATCTATGCTCCGTCTGGTGACCTCACGAGGAGGTTGAATTCATGTTTGTATGTTTGTGTGTGTGTGTGTTTGCGTGTGTGTGTGTGTGTGTGTAAGTGTATGTACCCACATGTGTGTCTGTTTGAGTGTGCGTGTGCGTGTGTGTGCGTGGCTTTGTGTATTTACGTACACGCGATTTTCCCCATTGTCATGCTACAATGACAACAAACCACAACAAAATCAATATTTGCAATTTGCTAGTGGGTTTGAGTAGGAAACTGGAAATGACATGGTAGCGAGCAAGGAATCATGGTGAGTTGTACACGTTAAAGTACTGCTATTGTTCAGGAAATCATTATGTTGGGTATACGCCCTGGTGAGAGTCAGTTCAAGTAGTAAATCAGCCGTAAGTACTGCACGCCATTTTCTGGCTGTTGGCAGTCCTACGATTTTCACACGGGCTGAACAGCACAGATAAACCGAGTGATTTCAGCATCCCGAGGGAGGAGTAAAACAGATGTGTGATTTGATCGACTATAATGACGGACATAAAACTTCATTACCGATGAAGTCTCACTGGCAACGTCCCCTTCCCGTAGGTGTTAAATTCAGCAGAACGTCAAACTGGGGGAGAGAACTACATTATAGCTCCACCAGTCGATCAACTGGAACGGTCCATTTGTATTAGTCTCTTTAATTAGGCTTAAGGTAAATCACTCAAGATTCATTCGTAGTTGCGCGGTCTTCCATCGGTTAGGTCCGTAGCTCACCAATCAAAGTTTGCCTCAATGGAATTTGGTGGCAACTTCTTATAACACCCGGTATTTCTTTACCAAGTTGTAACTAATAATCGACCTCAGTGATAAAGATGCATACATTTCTGTAGGCAGAAGTTTGGACAATCATCAGCATAATCACTGGTTGAATCTAGCTTTACCGTTGATCACAGACCAATCTCAGACAAAAAATTTTCATCCCTACTGAGCACAAAACTTACGAACTTCACTAAGCAGGTTGCAGCCGGACAGAAGGCATAGCATCCGTGGTTCTACAATCGATCACAGTCGGGCGGAAAATCTCTTGCATCTTCGATAATAACGTTCCGACTCTCATCGTTTCACTGCTTATCATTTTTCCATTAAGCTACCTCTCCTCGACCACGGTTCCCTTGAAACATTATTGTGCACAGGCAGTAAAAATAAGGAAGCGAAACGAAGAGAACACAGTCGTTAATGTCAATTTTATTATACCAAAATACGAATGTTGTGTTGAAGAGTGACCAGCCCCTCGGAAAAACGTGGTCCAAATCCGGTTTGAAGTCTGCTATTCAAATCACTTCTCATCTACGAATTGTTTGGATGAACGGTAAACCGCATAACTATCCCTCGGGTGCTCAATAAAAATCTTATTGTATTCGCATGTATTCTGGAACATCCAAACAAATGTTTACATTTCTGACTAAGGCAACCAGTGTACGTCAACTTTCGTCTCTAATTAGACAGAAATTTTGAGCTGCTTGTCGTAACTATACCAACTACAATAGCTTGAAACATTTTGTGAAGTGTCCTTTTAGAATTTTTATGTTTCTAGGTGAATTATGTGTATCCGTGTCTTTTTGCTCAAAGCAGATGAATGGGACGCAAAATATGAAGTACTTCGAATTGGACAGTGATACCAGAAAGGATCGTGTGCTAAGAAGCTCTATTCCCATCCTTACGATCGACTGTGATCGATCGTACCTGAGTATCATTAAACGCCTATAACAGGAAGTGTAGAAATAAGCCACCGCTGGCAGTGAGTTTAATAAACCGGAATGTCTGAGATGTCACTGCTTGAGCCATCCGGCTGATTTCTACTCGTATGAATTCTTTTTTTGGTAGAACACTGCTGTGTTGATATAAACAGATTTCTTTGCAAACGATTTTGGCGTTGGGATGGAGGTTTTACTATAAATCAAAAACAAGGAAGAGTTTGTGCTCGAATATGTTTCATGCTGCACGGAAATGGTTGGTGATAGACAGCAAAGGGACCGGTCGCTCATGTCAGCACAAGGGCGGATAGTTTCTCAGTTCTGGATGGAATATGAAGAGAAACGTTGATTTTTTCCAAACCTGTTATTTATTCGTTTTGAGAAAATGCTTTCTTTTAACGAACAAGCAGAAGTGCAAGTTGTGACTAAAAGGAATTACCATTTGTACGGAGGAGTTTGAACTGCGAGGGTGCGGCTCTTGAGAACGCAATTTTCAGTATGTTCATACAGTAAAAATTGATTGAATTTGAAAACCTTGTTGAAGTGAAAATTTTGCATTCGGACAAAAGGCTTCTTTTTACTATTGTCCACGTATGTGACTCCAAATCATTCACAGTATTCAGCAATTCATTTTTTTGGGATTGCATGTGCAAATAAATGCTTCCATTCCAATGGACTGAAAAGAAAATTAGCTTGGGACATTGCAGTTTGTGGGGAACGAGTAGGGAGGCATTAACATTTAGAATGCTAGTCTAAAATGTTTAGAAAAAATGACAATATTATAACCGAAAAGACTATTTCTTTACCGCTGTTAGTTTCCTCGTGGCCTCGGCGTTTAGACCACACACATTACACCAAACGGACTAGTTTCTCCTGCGAATAATAGACAGTTTGCGCGTGAGTGACAGCCTTATTGATAAGAATTCGTGCCATTAACAACGCGAGCGCTTTCGCTTATTCTCCGGTATCCCAGCCCGTTGTATCCGAAATTACTCAAAGGGCTATCTGCCCAAAATACACGTTCCGGTTGGTAAAATTTCACTTGTCTTAGCTGGGCGCAACAAATATTTGAGCAAATGGGTTTGCATTGCTATTTTCTGCACGCTTAGGACAATCGATTTCCGTGATACGTACTGTTCGGTCTTATTAGCGAAATTGGCATCATGTCAAATGGTCTACTCTCACAGAACATTTAGTTTTCCTGTTAGGCACTTTGATGATTCGATTATCATGGTCCGATATTTGCTTCCAAAATTTTGGTATCAAATGCATCATAAAACAACACGAAACATGTGACAAACAGCTTCGACGCAAAATTAGTTACCTTAAATTCCAACTGTCTTAATGAAAATTCTATTGGAAGTTCTACAGAAAATATTGCAGAAGGGTATTGTTTAGATCTGTACGGTGCACATGAAAGTTCTAGTAGGATTTCACCCAAGCCGATAAGGCATGGCCAGCAGATTGGATGATTATTGTCGTCAAGGTGAGTTAATCCGATTTATTCTCTACAAAGCCTCTCCCTAATGAACACTCGTAATTTGTGAGCGGAGCTAACTTCGCAGAATTACAAACCTTATGTGGTATCCTGTTAATCAGTAAGCAGATTGGCTGAAAGTTCAACTGCGATTCCACTTTTGTAAACATTACTAAACTCCAACGGCGAGGGAGCGCAGGGTTAGACTAATTTACACCAATTTGAAGCGTTGAATGTTACAAAATTACCTAACAACTAGTGTGGTTATCGTTATCCCTCATGACGTTTTCAGTCATTTGTGTTGTGGAGAAGAACGAGAATCCCCTGGTGAAAAATGATACGTCCGTTTGTGAAAATCAGCCGTTCTGAAGACAGTTGCCTAACCTATTTTGTTCATTAAATGATTACTCATTGCGCGAGTCTCGGTAGAATTTATTGCTTTAGTTTGCCACTCAGCGCAGTCATTATTCACGCCTAATTTTTATTCGTCCCAACCGTGACAATCGATAACCTTGGGATGCAGCGCATCACCGAATAAGTGAAATGAAATTACCGCCACACGGATGAGGTCCGATGTGACGGACAGTCAAAGATAAAATGTACCAAGTAATCAGGCTTTGTAGATCACATCAAAAGACTTCGTCGTACTTAGGCTACCTGCAGAGAAGTCATCTATTTGTAGGGGTCGATCGCTTTGAGCTAACGGACAGTAACCGTGCAAATCAGTGACGGATAGGTGCAGCATCATGTGGTGAATTTCAACAAATCGTTCAGAGCCTGCCCGGTAGCGTAATGGCTAAGGCGTTCGACTCAGAATCGTTCGTCCCGTGTTCGCGTCCCAGTTCGGGCGCGGTGGATATAGACTGCTGATGATTCCTAACAAGGATGAAACAGCTGTGCAGTGCTTCCATGGTTTCTTTATGGTGAGTTGAGCGATGATATCATATAGTGAATTGTTTCGTGCAAACATTCAATCTTCTACTACTAAAATAATAGCCAAACGTTGGCTTTATTTGTAAAAATCGGTTTACCTACTAGATTTTTCAGCCTTAATTACCAAAAACCAAATCGCCGTGTAAGCGATCAATGTCCCAGGTTTCGTTCGATTTGTTGGGAATCACTGAGGGCGCATATCCATCCTGTTTGAACAGAGATGCCAATAGGGTTCCTGGTATGGAGTTCATGGAATGGACTATTGAAAACCAAGCACTTTAGATAGAATGTTTCCATGGTTGACTGCAGACGGTTCAGTAAACCTTACTTATACATGATATGATGCCGAAGCGTCAATGTTACTTTTTGATGTTGCACACCTAGGCTCCTAGGATGGATGTCTGTCCAGTGAGAACCTGACTTTTTGACCAGGTTTGATGGAAGAAGAGTGTGTTCGTAATTAGAACATACCTAGACTAGTTTGTGCTTCGATGCGATTTGCAAGGGTGCATACTGCTAGACCAAAATTTGGCTTCCGTTTTTGCATCAAACAGTGAAGGCGACCGAAACCATTTTCCAGATTAATGCAGCCAATGGTCCCATTAACTCATTATGATAAGGGAATTTCACTTTATTCGATATTAGTCAGAGTCCACGCACTCTGTGACGGGAAAATCGGGTGTACGCAGGTTCACGAAGTAAACGAAGTCTCCGATGTCAAACGAAGTTTAATGAGAACCGTTTCCGGTACACTCATTGATCAGTAAACTGTACTTCAGCTTACCGAAGTCTTATTCCGGGATATCCTTGACTTCGGTTAATTCAGCAGTGAACAGTGTGGGTTTACCACCTCAACATATTACACCGATTAGCTTCCCTAAATGAAATAAAAATCTAGCACAGTCGCACAATTTCGTACCCTTTTAGCCGGCATTTTCATAATTCTAGGGCAAAAGCATAGAAGAGCAAGGAATACAAATTTTAGAAGGAAAATAATGCCTAACGTTGGACTCTTCTATTACTAATCATTATAATGTACCGAGAAATTTTCCTATAAGGCTGGTTGATTTACACAGATCTAGGTGACTTACGTGAAACGATTCTCATGAACGAACAGATGCGCGCTAACTGATATCGCGTGACTACGTCTTCCAAAAGCGTGATATTGCTGAGCAAAAGTGGCTGACTTGTCTACAAAACCTTCACACACGTGAACGTTGATGTTGGTAATGAATATCAGTCGAGGTTGATCTAAAATAGCTAACCGCATTATAATTGTCAATGAACCGTGGAAACTTTCGGAACTTTAATTCTTTATATTCCTAGACTTGCGAACGCTTTAGATCTCGTTATTCATCCAAATGAGATATCGAAAAACGGATAAAATTCAAAATCTTTTCGAGGAAATTTTTGTTGCTTTTATCCGGTATGTTAGTATGAACCTAACAATCGCTTTATTTCACATGCATCTCGGGAATGTACAATTCAAATGAACAAGCAATCAGTGAAAATACAATGGATGTGAACACATGTCTCTCCATGAAAAGTGACTTTGAAAGTTCGTACGTGTTCTTAAACAGAAGACTTTTATCTTAATCGCGCATCGATTACTTTTTTAACGATGGTTCGCTGAATTTAAAGGGCAAATTTCTAGCAGCCTGGAGAACATTTTAAAAAAGGCTGTTACCAGCTCGGTACGGTAAGGAATTGGAAATTAGTTGTCACTTCTGGTGCGCTATAACCAGGTGTCATTTTTATCAAACTCTAAACCAACCATTCTGGATTTGTTTCCTCTTTCAAGGTGCGCTCCTATTCCCGATGAAATTTCGCAAACCCTAAAGGCAATAGATTTGTTATATTTTATCGTGGTTGATGAGTTTCATAAAAAGTTGGGCAAAATAGCGTGAAGCTGCTTTCGGAACACATGTTTACTGAAAGGAAGGAGGCATTCTTTTCGGAACTGTCCAACACATTTGCCGATTTGGATTTGCGTCGTTCAACTCGTAACTGACTACCACCAGTCGCTGTCAAACGGTTATGTAGGTATTTAATTTGCAAGCGATGGGAACTCAAGCGCCCGCCATCGGAGTTACCGAAGAGAAAGAGAACAAAAGAACAGTCCATTGAAGAACTCCTGGGGAATCAAAGGGGATGGAGATTTTAGACAATTCAGTAACCTTTAAGTTTCAATCAACTGGGTCTCTCTGGAGAGTTGCTAAGATTTTCTGTTTTGGCCCTTTTTTCGCCGAAGTCGACTAATCTATGTGCAAATTTGTGAGTAGTATACTTTAAAACATTTGGGAAGCATTGAAAATCTATATAGTTTGATGTTAGGCTTTTTTAAATGGTACTAGCACTCGAATACCGAAGTCATTTCAACCACGAATTTTCTTGAAACCTCCGTTTATTCAAGCCTGAAAACTCTTTTTGATTGTTTGGCTCCGAAAGCCTACGAGACGGAAGAATTCAGTCGCTGTTCGCTTTCTAACGACCAACCAAATCTTAGGTGAACCTTTATGATTCTGCAACCGTTCGGAATACAGTCCTTACCGCCCTCTTCTGAGTGTTAGCTGAATCGAGTTTATACACGTACTCGACAAGTGATCAACGTCAATCGCCGTCAGGCACATTTTCCGATCAGACAAAATCGTCGAGAGCTAACTTTTGGAAATCACCTTATTTAACTTTTCCAGCTGTATTTCCGTCTGCAAACTCAAGTGTAAAATCCGTTGCTGTCTGTATTACGTTTTGTGCACTGCTGTAGTTATGGTGACTTCTGTCGAACGCTTCGTCTGAGCCAACGATCAACAACAGACGTCCATACCGTCACGGCTTACATATATATTTCATCCTCACTCGGTTGGACTGAGAAATTTTTCACAGTCCTTTTTCATCGAATGCAGTAATGGGTTTGATTGAGTCTCTGGGACCGTTTCTGCATTTCGTTTCACTCAGTGTGACATACCGTTAACCGTTACGTTAATCAAACATGCCAATATTTTAGGGAGGAATTGCAGTAAATGCTCCTGCCGATGCTTTCGCCAGTCAGCTTGTTATTTTTCCACGGGTGCTTGCGTCAACCTTGCTTCTCATCCTTCACCTTGCTTCTTTGGTAGTTTACTGGGAGACATTTGCAAACTTCGACGTTCTCGGGAGAGCACGAGCAAATTGACCAATAAATGACATTTCTCCGGACGTATATCATCCTTACCTGTCCACTTATTGGATTTTATTGAACTGTTTACAACCAAGATCCAATTTGTCCTCGTCAGTATCGTCCGCGGATGCAATGATGCTATCTTCATTTGAAAAAAAAGCTCTTACATCCATCAATAATAACGAAAAAATTAAATTTCGGCCATGTTTTGTGTAACATGGCATTAGCTGTTCGAAGCAATCATTGGCTCGCAAAGATACTTTGGTTGTCGTATTTGTTCCTCCTCTGATTTGATTTTCTTTGCACTGCTCAAAACTTGTGCACCTCAACTTGCAGTCCCGTTTTGCAAAACCCGTAATATTTTTTCTTCACTCAGCACCATTCCTGATTTTCTCAGGCCAGTTTGGATAGGGCTTGTACCGAAGAACGTTTGATAAGTACCAGCCAAATGATTCCAATTCAGCCTTCTGGAGACAGTGGACACACACAACGATCTTACCTGAACTGACATTTGATCAGTGTTCTGCAAGAATGTGCGCTTAACTCAAACACCTGGTTTGCAGATGATCGCTGTCTAATTCTGCCCAATATACTTAAAGTTCTGAAGCCAAGATTCAATGAATTACTAGCGCACTGGTTGATAAACCCGAAAAACTAACGGAAATGCATGAGATGGGAAAGTACAGCCAACACAAATCATGTATCATAGCATCCAGTTAAGCTTGCTGGCAAACAAAGGAGGGCCGACAGGCTTGTTGAATTGGGAGACAATCACAGGTGTTTACTGCGTGCTGAATCACATGCTTTCTCCCCGGACCGCGACGATTTAAGTCAAAAACTTAGTTCAAGTTGCGCAGTATGGCAACCAAAGTGTACGTTTTATGGTGTAACACAGCAGCTGGGTGTAACGGATCGTTTATCCGTGGTTCGTCCGTCTTCAACGTGGCATCTGTACACAGTTCGAACGAGTCTGATAAGCTGTTGAAGGAACCACCTTTCACGCGGCATTTGATAGCGAAACACATTCCGACGATCATTTCGCAAATGATTCGAGAGAGCGGGAAGTTATTCATCAACACATAGTCGAATAAGCTTATGCATGATTGGGTTCTTCCCTGGAGGGATACCCGGCTTCATTCGACAATTACTATATTAATTCCGGCTGTAAATATCCGTGGATGACGCTCTATGACGGTGAGGCTGACGACATGGCAGGTGGCACCTGTGCCAGTCAGAACCCGTGGAGAAAAAGAGATGCGGTTCCCGACGCTACTGAGTGATTTCAACTCGGCATGCTTGGCAAACTGCACTATGTGACATCAACTCTACAGTTACTTAGCAAATGGTTAAATCATGAATATCACCCACATCTCCCTTGGAAGATCCAACCGTAGAAATTCGTAGCAAATCACATCAGCTTGTCATCGCACATCAAAATCTAAACACGAAATCTTCAAAACGATTAAATGTGCTCTGGTACAAACGGAAGGAATGTTTGCTCTAATAGGATAAATTATAGCTCGATTTTTCAGCGAATTCCATCGCTAGTACACGGTTGTAAATCCGTTTCGTCAAACCAGGACGCAGTTACAAATGAAGACTCAATTTTCGCTTTACCGTATTTAACAATTGTAGATTTGATTCAGCGCGATTCGAACCCACTAGAGGGGCACGGTCTACGCATTCCTATTCTGTGTGCTCTATGAGCTGAGTTGGGTGATTCGAATCCCCTCCAAGTTTGAACAATTTTCCCAGCTGCATCACTTCTACAGTGACACGATATTTTAAGTGACAGGCACCGTCCTAGAGTGCTAGCAGAAACTGGCGCGCACACATACACAAGCCACAAGCTCATGTTAAGGTTGAAACAACCTGAGAGGATTCTGAGACGAAACTATTAGGATATAACTGGCACAAAACTAAAAAATCGACTAGGTTAGTATAACTAATTTCACAGTATGGAATATGAATTCACATTAGGGGTCACCGAAATACACTTGAAGTGACCGAGAAAATTCTCTGACGGATCTGGGAACTATGTGGTGATTGGTCCAGCTGGGAGGATTCTTTACCAGAGCACGAAGATTGGTAACCAGTTTGCAAATATCAGGACCTAAATGATGTAAGCAGTGTATCGAAAAATCGCTGCGCCATGTATTAGTTTCAATTGCGTATGATATGATATTAATAACACAGCGCTGTTGGTAGATATAATGCGCCAACAACGCTGTGTTATTATCATTATATCATTCACGGTTTGGGAACTGTTAAGAAAAAAACTAGAATGCCCACTGACTTCTTAAGACCTGAGATTTTTCTGGCAATTTTATTCTCCGGTCCAAACCGAAGTCGAGTCACGCCACGAGCTGGCAACTGTAAGAACTATTCGAACTGAAACAATTGCACTTAATCGAGAATATTAGCAGTTTAAAATTACTGCCAGTTAGATAACAGATGCTGGACACTAAATGATCCGCGGTGAAAATCATGTTGTCCTTGGCCTGACTCGAGCAATGTTAGCGCAGACCAAATCTAGTACGATCCTTTGCTCATACTAACGATAGTAAATATGATTCTATATAAATTCAGCATCCACTAGCCATTTTTCAGTGTTACGAGTACGATCGAACCAGTTACGATCACATTCACCGTTCTTCTCAGTCCGTCAACATGTCCGTCAATCAATGGATTAGGTAGCTGACCCATCATTCAATAACTAATGAAATGTGGAGCATGGAGCTGGATGCATCTCGTGCGGTCCAGACCAGCATTGCGGTCGAGCGTGAATTCACTGGTTTTTGTCACTGTTTTCTAAGTAATTCTACTAGCTTCGCTCAGAAATATTATGACCTCGGTCGTAACAAGTGGATAGCTATTACCTTGGTCCAAGGTGGAACCCTAACTCCAAGGGACAATGAATCGAAAAGTAGAACTCTTCTGCATAATGCTCACCGATATTACAGAGTTGATTTCGCAGCTATAGTCTGGAAGATTAAAAACACCGACTGTGGTACAAAGGTCTTTCTCCAATTTGAGTGACATCGAAATTGTTTGTTCCTAGGCTTGTACACAAATCCTTTTGTTTCATCTGCTCAAATAGTCTCCAGACAGCAAAAAAGGTACTGATTCAAGTTAGCAGGAGGAGTTTATTCCTTTTCTGGCATAAAATAAAAGGAGATTAAAATTTGTGAAAGTATGTCCTCAGGAAAGCATTCGACTCCTGTACTTTCCAGTCACTTATTTAGAAGCTTGTCTGTTGAATATGTACGTGAATTCCTATCCGACTAGACCTATTGGTGCGCTTTAGAAAGCTGACCAGTTTTCATTGGATGGCGTAGTCTGATAATTACGAAGACATCTCTAGTCTTCATAGAATTGTGTGATGCACATTCCCTCGATGAGCACTGACTACTGCGTGTTCGATGCCCTCATTAGAATATTCAGTTCAACATAAAGGTCCAAATAAGGATTCAGTTCGTATGTTCCTTTTATAAAATCAATTAGATATAACACACAGAAGAACCTGAGATTGAGGAATTCACCATATCTTTTATATGGACTTGTGTTTATGGATCAGATCGGGAATTTAAGATGCCTTTTAAAACTGGCGCGGCTAGCCATTGTACGGTTGTAAACAGCAAGAGGGAGTCAATGCCAGTGGTCCTCAATAAAGGCTTGCCAATAATTTTACCTCAAGTATTACGTTAAAACGCGCCGTTATTGGACATTCGAGGTTAGTCTTAGAAGTGCGTAATTACCAGTGACGTTACTGCAACCCAAGCAGTCCTGGTAATCAGTCAGTATATCACCAGACAAGTCGCTGATCACTTCAGTGACTGTGATTTCGTTTTGGGTCTAGTCTCTGTCGGTGAATTCATACTTCACGGTAAAAATAGCTGACGTCTATAGCGGACTCACTGCGAAATTTAACTGAATTCTGTGTAATCTCATTTGGACTGTATCTGGGCGATATTTGATCTAATTAAATTTCTGACCCACAGCTATTTACAGTCTCCTGATTCAAGTGTATTTCAGGCCTCATTCAACGGAAGCACTCCTCACGGTTGACACGTTACACAATTCGCTCGGTTTGCTCAGACTGGCTGCTTCCTTAGCAAAGTCATACGTGGTATTTTCTAGGAGGCTTGTCTCCAAAACGAATGGCAGAGCGAATCAATCCAAAGTCCATGGACATGGTCCATGGGTGATTTTCCTAAAGCGTGATTACATTCCTGTTTAATTTCAACAAAGCAATTTGATTTTGGTTTCCACTTGTCTGGCTGAGAGCGTACGAAAAAATCAAGACACGAATTCAGACAGGTTTTGTGTTTACCAACCACGTTCGTGCTTTTGGTGACCGTGTCACGATGGCTTCACGAACCTACTGAATAATCGCCCAGTTGGCAAGACTAGACTAGTTTTCCACTAATGTTCAACTTGATCAGAAGGCTTTGCTTTCCCGTGCATCTCAACGTGCTAGTTGCCTGATACCTTACACCGTGGTTCAGAAGCGGGGCTGTGAAATTGTCGCCAGGTACTCGAAACGTCCGTGTCAGTTTAGCAGATGAAATTTGAATCTAACAGAACAGTGCTGCTGCTCCGAAATACCAGGTATGCAATCAGTAACTCGCACTTCTGTCCACTTGGCCCTTGGGAATAGGCTATCACATTTGGGTGTAAGAACATAATGCACCTATGTAAATGACCGCATGTCGCCCCGCGAATTGCTACATTCTCCGACCCGCGGCTTCCCAAGACCGGCACTTTCCCGGGGCATTGGTCTAGGCAGTTTTTGCTGCATTGCATTGCCTACGCAATGCACCTTCCGGTATGTACTACACCTATTTAAATTGGGCTGACTGGAAGTAAAGAAAACGAAATAGCTATCTTATTTATCTTATTGTCAAACTAACTTTGTCCACACCCGGCTCTTCAGTCTGTGGCAAACGACAATTTTAGGATGAATCGTGAAAAAGTTGTTTCATTTTTGACTATTAGCACCAGGTGAGGTCTGTGCTTCATTCTCATTGGCACATCTGTCCAACCAAAACTTGTCTGTCGTAGGAAATTTGGCTTTGTTCGCTTGTGACGTTATTCCGCTTCGTGGATTTCTTTTCACCGGTTCATTTCCACAATTTTCTGATTTGGTTTGTTGTAAAAAACGAAGTTTTCAAATTTATTGATTTTTACAAGAACTAGTAATTTACCAAATCCCGCTTGATTTACACGAGGAGTTTTACGCCCGGCTTTGAAAATCTCTGAGTCAATAGATTCTGATTAATCAACTTAGTGTACACGTTTCAAATCCTCTTCCGGCTGAGGCATGTCGATTTGGGTGAAGCAAATTTGTTTTCTCTCCTTTCACTGTTAACGCATCGAGAAACGAAATTTCAACTTCCCAAATGACTGAGATAGAGGACACAAAAAAACGAAAGCAAAAGCATATGATATCCGTTTGATTCTGACAGGCAATGTTACACACAGTTGGATGTAGACAAAGGCCGGGGGAAAAAGTGTTCATACGGTCCTCTTTCTCTTGCAGAACATCGGCCACAAAGGATACGAGGAGAGCAGATTATTTTTCACCCCAGTCGGCGGTACTGGCAAAACGGAAGCGATGGAATAGAACAATGCGGCCAAAGAGAGACGTTTTTTGAGCAAGTGATGTAACACAACAAACGTTTGTCCACACTCCACCCTGCTCGTCCTTCCTCGCCCAATGCATACTTTCAAAACAATACGAAAGAAATTTGGAAAGCAAGCAACCTTGTTCTACTTCGTTTGGTGTAAATTGCATCCTGTGACGAGTTGGCCTAAGGATGACCAGAAATGCCATCATTCCAGCAACGTCGAATTCAAATTAGCTAGCGAAATTTGAAGAGGTTGTCTTTTGGATATCCTAATAGACAAAGAAAAATGATTGAACAAGAGAACATTTGTTTGAAACCGATCCAATTAATTGATTAATGTAAACAGGTGTTTTGATTTTACGCTTTCAGAATGACAACCAATTGTGTGGAGTTAGGGTTTAGTAACATTGCGGGTCTACGATAGGCTTTCTGTTTTGGGTCTAAATGTTGGGCCGAAGTCTATTTGCTACCAAGTGTCGAAAGAGTTACTTGATGAAACCTGTTGTGTTGACAGGGGTATTGTACATTTGCAAGCGCACATGTTAGTTCAAATATAAGAAACAAAACCTTCAACCATGAAGACTAAAAAGGTGCCAAATTTCAAAGCCTAGTGCATATGTTGCATTTAGACCAAGTTAGAACAACAAGTAAACAATGAATGATAAAAGTTCAATAGCATTCGACACAACGTTTCTCATTTTTTTCTAATCTTGGCCGCGTTCGCCAGGGTTAGAAATTCAACATTGTCAATACATCTAATATTGTTTCGGTATGGAAGAAAAAGGAGCTAACAAAGAGCGATCCACTTTTTCCAATCAATATCCATTTGATTTGGTGCGATCTGTCAAACTTTGATTTGTTTTGTTAAGAATTTGATGATTTTGTTTAGTAGAACCGATGTTGGGAAATTTCGGTTTGATCATGATAAATTGCATTCTATCGATTGTTTTCTGTCTAAGCCAAATATTTTCGGACCGAAACGTGCATTAGTCGCTAGGCGGGCACCTACTGTCTCCTGATTCATCATCAATAATGTATGCAAATTCTGAGTCATACGGTTTGTTTATCTAATTACGTGTATGTATTAATGTTAGTGCTTGTATGTATCGAGAAACCGAGAACTGCGACGAACGTTTCGGAATTTTCTAACAAGACCACAATGCGAGTTATATGGTCTCACAAAACGTTCCCTATTACCTTTACTCTCGTCTTGTTAAACAGATTATTTCTCAACGGTCGGTGGCTGCATTCGCTACCTTAGCAACGGAAATGACCACAATAAAAATAACTCTGATGGATGAGCTCGAAATTTACTGGCGACAGTTTCCCTTTTGTGCTTGCGTGTTCTTCGGAATTCGAAATGACCAACGAATAACTCTGACATAATCAGTGCTTATCTCGAAAGCGAAACAAGCCTGGGGTTTTATTCCGAACAAATTTATATTAATCTATCCTATTGTGGGGAGGGAGCATGGAATGCGAACATTATAATGGAAACTTTGTATTCTTAGTTATCTTCAACTGCTCTAAAATGGTTCTAACAGTTTAAGGCTACCGAGGGTGGCAAACCAGCTTACATTGTGTGCTTCCAAAGTCATTGTCATTCTCAGGACTACAAACTGGGCCTTCGACATGCTGGTGAAAAGCCCGTTCACCGAGTCATCTTTCAGCAATCCCGGACGTGATTAGCATTTCACAACCGTGTCCGTGACGAGTAAGTAGTTTGGCGAGCCCCATAGAGAGCCAGTTTTGTTTATATTCGTAATATTCACCTATTTAATTGTGCAACTTTAATTGTGTTATTTGCCATAGGAGACATGCCATCCCCAGAAATTGAATTTCAACAGAAAACAATAGGAGCGAGTGTATGTTTGGACTAGATACTGTCCATCCCCCCATTAGTTCACACGTCCTGACCTACTAAATGAACGCATGACAGCCGGTCAGAATACGAACTGTTTTTAGTGCGTTTGCACCGTTAGGCGAACTGGCCGGGGAGTGTGTGGGCAGTTCGACAGTAACAGTGAAAACAAAGCACCCGGCTGTTTTGGGGTCTCAGCAATTCAAATATGACGTACTTGTGAATTATTCGCTGGTCCGCGAGGAAAAATTATGTCGTCCTAACGCAGTTCGCGTCCGAGCTCAGGACTTCATTCCTACTGTCCACGCGAAATCTATTCTCAAGTTGCAAATGCTTTTTTCATTTTGCCACAGAGGGTGGGTTCGATACTGCTTTTTCTCGGTCTGGGAAACGGTAGAGTTTGCCGATGATATTCTCTCGCCAAGTCACCATACACAAACGACCCAGCAAGTCCCATATTGCTTGGTAAGTGAGACACCCAGAGATGGGTTTTGCTTTTGACAATGAATGTACGAGATACTACTCGAAGACTGTCAGTTATCTGTACATGCACTGCCTTTTTTGGTGATCAGATACAATTACTCAATACGTTTTTGTCCTGGTCATGAATAGGAACAATTACTACAGCCAGCTTTCTGTCGAAGAAATGGCTTGTTCTTTCGGGTTACTTTTATGCATTTCCGACTCTCATTATTCATATGCGGCTCATCGTCATTCTTTCCAAACCTTTGCTCAAGTCTGGCGGGAAAACTGGATGAGCACGGAAGGAGCGCGGCTTCGTGGAATGCATGTTATTATCCACGAAATGACTGAGGCGACCGCTTTGCGCTTCTTTCGCAGGGCTAGACAGATTTTGCTATTACTAATATTGCGCGTAATGATGTCTGTTAGAGGTGGCAAGCCGTAGTTTGGCTTAGTTTTGGGAAGAAGTCCTTTTTTGGTCAGCATTTCTCCCTTCTGTGTCTGTGGCCGAACAAATGTGGATTCTTGTTTGTCAGGGACTTTCTTTGATATGGACGAACATGTTTTCCAGTCCGTCACAAATGCATCGACAAGCAAAACAATCCGAAGGGTGTACGGTGTCAACACGACATCCATTTGCGTTCGTATCTCATACTCGCTTTTCTCCACTGCTGTAAACACGTTCTGCAAGATTGTCTGATATCACCGCTTTGAAGTAATTCGGATTTCTGATGACGTTTCATTTTTTATGGAAAAGTATTATAAACTTTACCGATGCATGCAAGATGCCGATGACAGTAACGAGAAAGGGAAATCTCACATCACCATATACATCCTCGGTCGACTTGCCAAAGGTGATTAAGCAAGAAACAGATATGCACAATCCAGCTAGGAGTGACATAGAAACGGTCGAGTGGAAGTAGTTCATCCTTCAAAAGAACTACATTTTTGGGAACTTCTACTACTAAAAATTCTAATCAAATTAACTGCCAGGGTGATCGTTCCAGATTTTAACAATTTTTAGAAATTGTTCAAAATAATAAGAACATGACCAAGCTGTTAATTAAACTTGTATTGATCGCCTAGGTGAATGTTTGCTTTGACTGGACCTGATGTATCATCTATCGAACGCATGAAAGTGCTCATTTGAAGAGGGTCCGGCAGCGTTGATTGGTGGCTGATTATCAATAAGATAGTTAGCGGTTGCCCTGTGGCATAAATGAACAAATACCAATTTGTCCCATGATTTTTGGGTTTGTCTCTATGTAGGCAGTTAAATGCACTTGCTATGTCACCGCCAGCCCGGTTGATAGAACCCACTCAACCTACGCTGAAATGAGTAGTATTTTCAGTTGTAGTTAATTGTGTTTTGACAAACTTGACTTGTCTCACACTGGGCCACTGACGGTAGACTAGTCCGGGGTTATTTCGTTTTGCATATCTGTAAACCCCATGATAGAATGTTTGAGCGACGCTTAGCGACCAAATTGACCCAAATCAAAACAAAGGCCGATCCAATCTATCACGGTACTATTTGAAACAAATTAATTATATACAACAATTAAACCTCAATAGTGTTTCTTTCCGGCTCTGTTACTCCGCCTTCTGACAACAAATCACGTGAACGACAGAGAGCGTCAAACAAGGTTAACCAACGGCAAACCCACACTTGTGGAAATGGCAGGAGCACAGGTTGTCAAAGCTACGGTCAAATGGATGCAATAAAACAAAAAACACGATTTATCCCGTAGAAGGCAGTTTCCAATGAATGGATGATACAAAAAGGGGGAGGTGACTGGATGGTTCGAGATTCCCTTCGGAACTATTTATAATATCACAGTAAAGCGGGTAGTGAACCTTAAAGAGCAGTTTGGGTTTTGGGGAATGTCTGAATCTCACTTTGGCCGATTCTGGGATCCAGTGTCAGTTTAGGTTCAAGCATGCCAACCTCTACCTTCAGCTTATTGTACTCCTTCCGCTCGAGCGGATTGAACAAACAGGCCGGCCGTGATATTTGCCTGACCGTGGGACACTAACAAATGACTAAATTAATAACACGCCAATCACTCTTACGGCAGACAGCGACAAGATTTAGGCAATTTGTGGAAATAGTTGAGAGAAGCTCAACCTGTCATCGCGGTTTTTCAAGTAACACTTTTTTCTTGGAATGCGTTGCTGCAGATATCGTTTTGATCAAATACTCGTTCCACGACTTCCTTTTTTATTCTAGTGCATTTTCGGTTTTAATGCTTACGCCGTGAAAACTATACTGGGTTGCTGATGGGCTACAGACCGAGACAAAGGCCTGCCCAATGGCACATTGAAAGACGTTATCGAACTGCACGGTAGGAAATAGGCCATACTGTCGGTTATTGACGTCTCGTGTCACTCTTTTGAACACCTTGCATACAACAATTTGAGAAGTTCACAACTCAGCCATGAGCTCCAGCTAACCGGTACAGAGGATACACCCTGTCCAATGGCTTTGATCTCACCTTAAAGACAAACGCAGTCTGAGTTGAAAGCTTCTTTAAGCAAATAGGCTGATTAGGACAGTTTCATTGAGCTCTAAAATCGTCCACTTATCGTTCCGTTATAAAGCTTAACAGACGAGGTTTGCACTTGATTTTCAATTCATTAACTCCGAATCACGGGTCAAAGTGACTGTCCGTTAGACAAAATCAAAATCTGCAACCAGGTGAGAATGTACACTGACATCCGTTGTGAAAAGTCGTTCCGTTCTATCGACATAAAAGTGAATGTGATTTCAGGTGCAGTGGTGTGAAGTAGAATCTGTCACTCATCTCCATTCCAGTTGGATCGGATATTTGCTCAACCCGGAAGTTTCCGATAGACGGAAATCTCTTTGCGCGCACTATTCGCGATATCGATTAGTCAGATGAACAGCAGTTATGTAAACTTCAAAACACAAACTAAGTATTATTCACTATATATATCTTGACAAAATATTTTCACTATAGGAAGGATTGGATTAGTCATTTACAAATATGGGTGGGGAAGGGATTTGTGGTGTTAATTGTTTTGTTGTCTAGGGTTTGTATTGGGACGGGGGGTGGGCCAAGGGAGTTGAAGCGAGCTTGTTCGCCAACTTGTGTTTTCTCAATGTGCTCAGTGGTAATTTTCAAGGAATTGAAACAAGCCAAGGGCCCGGCTGTACTGAAAGAGCTTAATAAGTATATTAAGTTCCGTACGAAACTGGCGCTGGCTAGAGCTCATATCCAGTTCTTGGACGACTGTATAACCGAATCTAATTTTCCAAAGCAATATGATACTCTGTTAAGAAGAAACCGGATATACATTACCAAAACTTCACTTCAAAGACAAGCTCTTAATGAACGTGATACCATGTGCAATCACACCGCGGAATTAGAACGATCATTTGTGACATCAACTTATGTGCTCGACCAATTGAGTGAGGAGGAAAAACAATCTTTCGAGGAATACGTTCAATCCATTGTACATAAACAGGTGAACTAGAAGCGCCAAGTGTTGATGAAACAATTGGAAGGATCAAAACCATCCAGTGAGTTTCCGCAGAACCGTGATCGATTTGTTCACAATTTGTCAAACTTCAAGTTAGTTAAGACGTTGTTGGAAGTTTTATCCCTGGGGCCCAAATTTTGTTGTCCAAACAGCCAGAGTGCACAAATGGACTTAGAAGTTGGATTCGAGAATCTTTCCTCTCAAGTGTCGAGTTTATCTCCGTCATCACAAATGGAAATGCAAGCATTTAAATCAACTTTGGTGAACACTTGCTACCAATATCATGAC